>JANHJO010001877.1:88394-103183 GCA_032468235.1 Pseudoxyrhopus heterurus | reverse complement strand
GCTTTTGACATAGCATCTAATAAGGCATCTTGTGCAGTATGCAATACATTATGGAGGACCATTTTCAATTTTTGTGGCTGAAGAATGTGACCAACATTTTTTTTTAAAATCCTTGCCCATCTTATTTAAGCAAGTTAGATTGGACGATACATGATTGGTGGATCCAAGAAGATAAGGAGGAAAAGCTTCTATCAGCCTTAAAGAAGGTTGTGGTGCACACTTTTTTGAAAGAAAAAAAACCCCTTCCTTGGATTCAGAAATTTATGATAATCACCACCTGATTTCACAGATGATATCATATCATAGCAGAATCCAAGGAATGTTTGCAAGATACGACTGAGAAGCTGGAAGTGAAGGCCTTCAAAGTTCGACTTCAAATCAAAAGTTATGCAACTGGGAAAAGCTACAGGAACCACAACACTCTTATCAGACATGAACACGCTGAAGAGGTAGAGCACTTTGCCTCTCTGGGAAGCACATTTTGCAGTGATGGAAATGTTAAGATAGACATGGAAATCCAGGACTGAAAGAGCATTGGTATATTTTAGCAATTGTTCCCAATCTGGCCCATGTGAACTATTAACGCTGAGACAAAGCTTCAATGTTATTACAGTATTGTTTTGCCAACTGCAACATATGATAGTGAAACATGGAAAGTGAAAAGGCCCAAAGACTAAATATGTTGCACCAGCACTGTCTAGGAAAGATCCTTGGCATTACATATTTCAGTTGTGTTGCTGATGCTGAGATTCTACAAAGAAGTAACTCATGTCAGATACAGAGCATCATGGCAAAACAGAGGCTATGCTTCATGGAAACACATTTTACTTCTTCCAGGTAACTGCCATGCCAAGACTGCAATCAGCTGGACACCATCTGGAAGAAAACAAAGACAGGCAGACCTTATAAAACCTGGCACAGAACATTCCACCAACTTTCAGGTTGCTGATATCCTGCTGGAATAAATGGAAATCACCGTAATTGATCGAAAACATTGGATGTGCACAGCAGCACAAGAGGAACTACTACTACTACTACTATCCCCTAATCATGAATACACTGTTTGGGAAATGATGTATTATAAGAATGTTCATACAGCTGCAGATAGTCTCAAAATAAATTTTTTATTTGGATCACTTTGATCTGTACTCCGGCTAGGTTTTGGAAGTGAATTAGCCACACACTACCTCATCAAAGACCTTCTGCAGGAAAGAGGCAAAGCCAAGATGACTATTGATTCTTTTAAATCTCTTTGATGGTTTTTAATACTGCTAGGTATTAATATTCTCTACAGAATATTAGGGAATTCTGGAAATGAAAGTCCACACATTTTAGAATTGCCATGGTGGGTAAGTGCTGTTCTACGGTAACCCTTTGAATCATATTTGTGAGATAGTGATTGGAAGCATTGCTCTTTGTTGATTCCATGCCTGCTTGTAGGGATGATTTAGGAGAGTAGCTTTGTGTCTTGATACCCTAGCAAAAAATGCCACAAGTGACTGTCTTGTACTCTGTGCTTTTTAAATATTGCTATGATAACAACTGGAGTGATTATCTAAAGTTCTGGGATGAAATACACCCATATGCTGATGATGCAAAGTTTTATTTCTTCACAACATTTGAATCAGAAAAGATTGTCTTGTGTCCTGAATAAAATACCGTATATGGGTGCAGTAATGGGTTGGATGGGTGAGGCTAATAAATAGAAGCCATTCCTAGCCATTCTAACGTACATGACCCATGTTAACCATTTAAGCATCACTGTTTTATTACTGATTTAAACTTGATTTACGGAAGGTTTTATAGATATTATATAGATATTATATTGTGAGTGTTCCTTTTTGTATCTCACAGTCAGCCCCATTAGGTAGATCAAACCAGGAATCAACTTACACAGGAAGGCAAAGACTTATTTTATTGAGTTTGGCTACAATGACAGGATCTTGTAAGCCTGATTTTGCTATATCTCCTGCTCCTTCTAAAGTTCAGTGAAGTAGGGAGGTGTCTGACTGAACTGCTTCCGAGTGTTAGGCTCTTTGTTCTGGGTCTACAAAATGCCTTTAGCTCTTTTTGCCTTGGCAATGGTTCTTGCATATCTCCATCACTGTCATTTTCCTGGCTCTCTATAACTGCTTAGAGTAGTCTTGACCAAAGTGGTTTATAAATACATAAATAAACACAAAGAAATCAATAAAATATTTAAATAAACAACTAAGTACATTGACATATTTGTTTGATTTAAAAGGTTAAAGTACTAAATCTATAAAGAGATGCATGGATGTTTTGCTTACAGTTAAATTCTGTATGTATAAGCAGTAGAGGAATACAGAAAAGTTGGAGAATGAAATCTACTGAGCTAATAGGAGAGCACATCTTTCTCCTTCTGTCCTGACCACTTTTTACAGAGGCACAATTGAGAGCGTTTTAACAAACTGCTTCACTGTTTGATTTGGTGGCAGCAGTGCCTCAGATAGAAAGTCCATACAGAGAGTGGTAAGGACAGCCGAGAAGATAATAGGATACTGATTATAAGCGCTATGTGCTTAGAGCTCAAAGCATTGTTCGAGACCCCACCCATGCACTTCATGGTCTGTTTCTATTGTTCCCCTCTAGGAGAAGGTTTCAAAGTATTTCTAGCAGGACTACCAGATTCTGTAACAGCTTTGTTCCCTATGCCATTCATCTGGTAACATAATTTTGTATTTATTTTCTCATTTATTTTATGTAGTGTATATTGGAGGTGGTGACCCTTCGAGAGCTGTATACAATGAAATTTCATTTTAATGTATGCCGATTAGTGTACATCCAAAGTGACAATAAAGTTATATTGTTATTCTATTATTATTCTAAAATCCAAAATACAAACTAAATTAACATTATTATCATACACAATAATGCCTGTGCTTCTTTACCCTCTGAGGCATTTTTTGATTTTGAATCCAAACCATCATACATCCTTAATATATACAATTAAATAATCATCACATATTTCTATAGACAATGAATTTGGACAAAGGGTTGCCTGATGCAAGGAAAAGCAGGCCTTTTGCCTTTCTTCATTCCCCTCATCAAAATATCATTTCCCACTTGAATTTGCTTCATCTGCTTAATTTTATTTCCCAAACTTCTCACAACGTTCTAACTCACTAAGCCACAATTTATCCAATTCATAAAATATTCTGGGTTTGTCCAATATGTTGAACCATACAATAATCTTAGTGGCTGGGCTCACATAACACGCCAAGCCACAAAGTTGCCTAACCATAACCAGAATTTTTATGCCGCTGTGTGGCATTCAGAGAATATTTTTATGGGGATGTTCACAATTTGTCAATTTGGGAATAAGTCTACCTAGAATGTTTTATTTCTTGCCAGACCATGCCATTGAGCGTGGGTGACTGGTCTCTCAAGAGATTCTGGTGATCCAGCCATAAAACAGCTCTCTTTGGTCTGCAAAGTTATGTTTGGAACATCTCATACTACTTATGGTTTGGAGGATTAATTTCCAGGAACTGCTGGAAATAAGACATAAGAGTCAAGCAAGATTTGAAGGAAAACAAAACATTTCAGAATTACCTGGAAGAATCTGTTCCCAGATCAAAAAACCTTGCACATCCCTAGTCCTTGTTTTTCCTTTCTTCAAACTAGCAGTGCTCACTCCTATTAGCCAATGAAGCAATGCCCAAATCAGCAGCTAACAAGACTCTAACAGAATAACAAAATTGGAAGGGACCTTGGAGATCTTCTAGTCCAACCCTATGGTCAAACAGGAGATCCTATACCACTGCAGACAAATAGCTGTCCAGTCTCTTTTTAAAAGCCTCCAGTAATGCAGCACCCACAACTTCTGAAGGCAAGCTGTTCACTGGTTAATTGTTCTTATTGTCAGGTAATTTCTCCTTAGTTCTAGGCTGTTTCTCTCCTTTGTTAGTTTTCAACCATTGTTTCTTGTCTTGCTTCTTTGATATTCCCTTGCTATATTTGTTTTGGGTTGCAAAGAAGAAAGTAATAAATTTGAAGGGACTCCTGTATAAGAATGCAGCAAAGCTGCTTGTAAGAGATGTCCATAGTGGAGGAAACGATAGCAAGGCACCACAACTGTTTTAAGTAGGCAGGAGAAACCCCAGGATACAGGACAAGACAGGAGTTCTCACAAATGAAGAACCATCCACTCTGTGACTCTAGTCTAGAAGAAATACTCTAAGCATTTCTTCTGGAGCAACAACTGAACATACAAATTTCTGCAGCTAACTGGCTTGGTTTTTAAAACCCACTAGAAATCTTATAATGTGATCTTTAATTAGAGAAACTCTCATATATGGCAGGGACTTTAGCCTGGCATTTTGTTACCTATAATTTATTTGCCCATGCTTTTCATTCCCTTTAATCCATGTATATCTCTGTCTACCTGATTATAACTCCTGGGCAAATACTGTACACAAGCAGGCAATGTTTTGAATATCCTACACACTAATAACATAACAATGATAAAAAGTGGTAGGAAGAATACAGTACTGCACTGTACAATTAGTAAAAATATGCCATTCTAAATATCCATGAAATGCTGCAAGTGTGATTTCAAATCTGGTGAGCGTCTCTGGGTATTATGAATGACTTGCACTTTCAAATTAAAAACTGTTCTGCAAGGAAGCTAGGCAATTTCAAGATGAGCGTGCACATGTTCCATAGGACTAAACCAACCTTCCTCAGCCTAGACATGTCTTGATATATAGTGATTAGAACCATCAGAATTCACACGCAACATATAAGGAAAGGGTACATCAGAGAAAGTCAAACTTGGTTTTCTTTTCTGTCCCTGATATTCATCTGATCTTCATCTGATTCCCGAGGCAACTTAAAATTATTCTTAGCTGATCTGGTATGGTAATAGTGGTCTCTTTTATTCTGACAGTATTTGCCTACAGACTTCACTAACCATTCTGTTGGTGATACAATCAAATGAATTCCTGAGCAGAGGCAAGCTGTTCATTTCTTGGCCAACTGAGGCCGTTAGCAATATTTTCTAACTTTGTTTTTCAGAATTATCTGGCTCTCGTTCAGTAATAAAACCATCATACATACTGTTGGTGTGAGGACCTTTGTTGTCCTATTCTTCCATTTGCTCATTCGGTGATCTTTATTCGTCTTCTCTTTTTTTATGGCCGTATCTTCATTAAAAGGTCCTTTGATTTCTGTAATGTTCCTAAACAAATCTCTAATCCTTCTTTTTAACTACAATAGTCAATTTTGTTGTATTGCTTATTTAAATATAAATCAATTTTTCTTGCTGTTCTCTGGAATGCAAGTGTTTAATTGAGCAACTTCTCTATCTTCTCTGTTTACTTTTCATCTTTTTTCAGCTAGTATAGCAATAGCACTTATATACCACTTCACAGTGCTTTACAGCCCACTCTAAGTGGTTTACACAGTCAGCATATTGCCCCCAATAATCTGGGTCCTCAATTTACCCACCTCGGAAGGATGGAAGGCTGAGTAAACCTTGAGCCTGGTGAGATTCGAACTGCCAAATTGCAGGCAGACGGCAATCAGCAGAAGTAGCCTGAGGGGATTGGTGATTTAAGTGGCCCCTTCTAGCACTAGGCTTTTGTGACATTATTTTGTAAAATAGGTTAAGAAGAAAAAAAATGTGTATAGCAATAGCATTTAGACTTATATACCGCTTAACAGTGCTTTACAGCCCTCTCTAAGCAGTTTACAGAGTCAGCATATTTTCCCCAACAATCTGGCTCCTCAGTTTACCAACTTCGGAAGGATGGAAGGCTGAATCACCTTGAGCCCATGAGACTCAAATTTCCAAACTGCTGGCCGCTGGCAGTCAGCAGAATTAGCTTACAATACTGCATTCTAACCACTTCACCACCAAGGCTCATTATGAATGTATCAAATGTACGTGTATATTATATATTATTTTTGTATTAATGGAATATGTCATTTTGACCCCTTTAGTCTAACACTGAATTTGTGGCTTCCAGGGTGTGGATGGCTTAATGATTCACCATGAGAAATTATAACTAGCAGGAACAATCACCGTGTGCCAGGACTTTCCTGGCCAATAAGACCTTAAGACACGATGACCAGGAATTTCAACACATCTAGATGGTATCAGAATGAAAAAGGCACCGATTCACTCTTGATGCATAAGAGGATTTAAATTGAATTAAATAACTTTAAACCTAGCTATAGATTATACTGTTAAAAAGATTAGATCTATAGATATCTAGTAGTAAACCAGTAAGAAACTACCACTGCAGAATATTTTCTCTATGAATCCATTGCATGCTGGGGCATCTTAGCAAAAATGTAAGAATTAAGAAAGGAGACTCTTGCCCTAAACGTGTTATTTATATTCACCCCAAAATGTTTTTTTGTTAAATTTCTATTGGATAAGAGTGACTGAAGCAGCAGTGTTAGAACTGCAACCTTACTATCTGAGCATCTTTCTTCTTCAGGATAGTACTCTATGTGATTCATTAACCTTTGAACTTCAGACTTCTCCTCAGCTGCTCCAATTCCAACATTGTATTTGCTGACCTTAGACTGCCAGCAGTTTGGCTTTGTTCGGGAATTAGGAAAGTCTTTGACAAATTCTCTGTGCTAAAGTTCAGATTTCTTATCTGGTAAATATACCTTCCATCTAGGCGTCATTTTATTTAACATGTTTACAAAGGATACCTAGCATCTAGAAGACTAAAACCAGACTTCAATTGAACAGGGTAAATTTCTTTCAAAATTACATTGTCCTAAATTGCCTGCACTCAGATTTTGAAAAGCATTCTCCTCAATTCAGTGATCTTTACTTTTGTAAAGACTACTTGGTTACCAATTGCTTTATTTCTCCAAATCTATTGCAAAACATTTATTTCGGCTCTTGTTCTTGTTTTCATTTACCACTAGTGTTAAAATCTCATATCCAAACAGTTTTTCCCCACCATAGATAGTGTTGATTGGAGTGATATTCTTGTTGTGATGATAGTATGAGTAGATAAATTTGCAGAGGTAACTCTCAATCATTGATCAATAACCCTAAACCATTTGATGGAGGATGAGACAGCCACAATAGTAGATATAATTGATTAGTGTGCAAAACTCATAGTGAGAAAAAAAATTGGTAGGCAAAAAGGAACAAGAGCTTTTATTTCTTTAATTCTTAAGCTAGGGCTACCTTATATGGCTGGCGAAAACCCAGAACCACAAGATGATACAAAAATATCTGCAGTCTTTCCAGCCATTCTACAGGTCATCTAGATTTCTACAGTCCAGATAGGGCAGCCTGTCTAAGCAATGAAAACACTTCAGTCTGAGCTTGCTACCAAAGCTAAGTATATTACAAGATCGTTTGCAAGCATTAATCTTTCAAAGGACTGACTGCTGGATGAAAGCAGAAACTTCTTTTACAACTTCAACTCCTATATAATTATGGAAAACAAACTTTTGTTGAAATTTCAATAGGTGACTCTGCATGATAGCTCCGATTCCATGCTAAATTAACATATTTAACAAACTGATTCTATTAACATTAGGGCTACTGTAAACTACATGCTAGGTTAATTACTCCCAAAGTAAACATATGGGATAGAATGGTTAAATCCTTCACTGTTGATCAGTTCTTTCTTTAAAAGTTGCCACCTGCCAAAAAAAAAGAGAAGATAATCTTAATTAGTGTCAATTGAGATTTTGAGAGAGGATTCATAAAGGAGTTAATTAGAGAAAGAAAGGATTAAGCTTTGCTCCCTGCGAGTGCAGGGTCTTACACTTACTTTAGAGAAAATGAAAAGGAGAGAAATACACGATTAACATATTATCCCAGAGCACTTTCAGAATCACGTAGGATCAAGATGTAGTGAAGGTATTTCAAAGGCACCCGAAGACACTCAAAGCTACTTTTTAAATTAAGGCACAGCAATTTACAGGGTTGTTGCTGACCTGTAAGACATCTTTCTCACTGCACAAAAGACTTGGCACAAACCGTATTTGTTACCTTCCTGGAACTGAAACATTATGCACACTGGAAGATGTTAGCAGCCCTGACAGTTTCAGATTGGTCAGTATACATGGGTTTGGTTTTTTTTTTCTGAATTGATATACAGCAGTCATTTTGGAACAAGTGAAATCTGACGTAAGTGAGCCGAGACGGTGTTCAGAATGGAGAATTGATTATTAAAACTCAATTTGGCGCTCCCTGTGTCATAGTGCCTCTCTTCTTGGCACAATTTGCATACATGCTTGCAAGTAGTCCTGGCAACATAAAATTTCTACTAAAATAATACTTCCAGTTGGAATACCTGGAAAACAAACGCCAAGAACCGCCCCAATATTTTTATTGTATCATCACAGATTTCAAGGGGGCTTTCCTTCCATCAGTGGGTATATAATTGTTGCCCAAGCGGCAGTTCTGACATCTTTGCTTAAATGAAGACGGGATAAAGCAAATAAAAATATTCCTCTCCAGAGCCCCACCCTGGATTACAGGAAGTACCTTCGTCAGTGCCTTTACAAAAGGTTAGAACAGCCATGTCTCTCCCAATGTATACATTAATGGCGCTGCTGATGGGCTGACAAATTGACAAATCCAGGTCTACAAGTCATTTGAAATCAGTCATAGAACTGAAGAGTCCTCTAGATGTCTGTGGTGGGGAAGGTAGAGAAAGCTGGAGTGAGAAGCGGGAGATACAGGAAGAAGGAAGGAAAAAAGCAGACAGCCTATGGATTTAGATGAATGTATGTGAAGGGAAAAGAGTAAGAAGAAAAAAAAATCCCCTGCCTTTTTTGCCTGCTTTCTCCATGGGGATTTCCTTAGGGGCTCAGACTTGTAAAGAAAAAAACCCGATGTGGTTCTCAAATACCACATCAACTCAATCAGCTAGCAATTCTGGCAGCAGTCAATTGGTCTGGTGGAACACATCACTGTACTGTGGTTTCATCACCAGTATTTTGGTTTTAGCAATAATCCCTGATTAACCTCGCTGACTTCAATGGAAAGAAAATTCATCCACAGGATGCTGCAAACTCATGCCTCTTGATGAGTTACCCTGGGAACTTTCTTGCATGTTTTGTGGGTTATCCAAATACTTTACATCCTGATTCTCAGCAATCACACCAAGAATCACATGGTCTTTCAAAACATGGTCTGATTTGGCATGCAAGTTCTAAGCTTCTAGCTCTGCACAGGAAAATGCTTTAGACCACGTCAGACAAATCGTCCTGTTAAGCCACAATTGCCTCTCTGTGGTCTGAAATAAAAGACATCTAATACCGAGATTTGAACCCAGGATGCTCTGAATACAAATCTGAGGGTCCTTCATTGACACAAGTTCTTCCATACTATCCAGCTTCTTGCAGAGTTCACCACCAGGTCCAGCGTCTTCTTCTTTTAGCTATTTTCTTACTTATTGCTTCTGGGAATTTCCAAGAGAAAGCCTGCCAAAAGAGAAGTATTTTCATGGTTGTCTTTGTCTCCACCCTGAATGACTCCTTCAGTATGAATAATGTTAAGACTTGCATCACAAGCCAGGTGCAGCCAATTTGATCTGTCTGCTGGACCTAGACCATTGCTCCTACCAACTGCAATCATCAAATACTTGATCACACAGCAAACAATAATCTACTGAGATAAGCAACCATAAGTGACTGGGGAGAAAGAAGCAGCTCAGATCAGCCCTACAAAGAATATGTTCATATTGGTACACAGATAGCCTGGACACCATAGTAATAGGGGCGTCCTCCCATTATGACTGGTATTTAGCAAAGAAACAGCAATCATACCTTTGGTGCTCTCCAAGCTTATTTGGTTCAACCATGAGCAACAAATATTTTTCTTTTATCGGAATCACATCATTGCTGTTTGTTGTTTAATCTAACCTGTGACACAATCAAGACAGGATTTGGGACAGGCGTCCAGGTCACACTCACAGAGACAGATGCAATCATGGCAAATATATCTGACTTGATATTGAAATAACAAAAGTAAATCATATCACCATCTTTAGAAAAAGAAAACTAGGATCCCACAAGATCAGAGTTTAAAATGTACCAAGCTGCTCACCGACCCTAATGCGGTTTAATTTTTCCTCCTTCTCATAACAGCTCTGAAGTATTTATTTATTTATTTATTTATTTATTTGTTGGAATTTGTATGCCGCCCATTCTCGAAGGACTCCGGGCGGCTCACAACAAACAATTC
This sequence comes from Pseudoxyrhopus heterurus, assembly GCA_032468235.1. Lineage (NCBI taxonomy): Eukaryota > Metazoa > Chordata > Lepidosauria > Squamata > Pseudoxyrhopus > Pseudoxyrhopus heterurus. The sequence goes on along the minus strand of JANHJO010001877.1, from coordinate 92,982 downwards.
AATAAAAACATACAATATAAAATTTATAAAATAAAACATTAAAATACATCTTATTAAATAAATAACTAATTATAAAAGTCTAAAAAGATTAAAACTATTAAAACCTCACTGCAGTCTTGACCCCCTATGGCTCCTAAAATAGTCAACCTTTCAATATTTAATGGAGTTGTGCAGAAAATTGGCTTGTGTTAATATGTTTAAAATGGCAGCTTGTTTTTTCTTAGAACACGAAAAGAAACACATCCGATAACATATTGAATAGAGAAAAAATAGATTTGTATTATCATAACATTTATTGTGAAACTAAGGGAGTATAAAAAAGGATTTTAACTTTCCAGACATAATTCCAGACATTTCTCAGATATTTTTATGGCAGGCTATAAAATATACATTTAATATTATCAGTAAAGGCAGATGCTCATCTATTCTGAAAAGATAAACATTATGACACAGTGGCAAAAATATATTATTTGCTTTTTTGAACTTACGATAGCAAACATTTCTCTATAATGTCAGAGTTCGGTATTTACGACATCTCAAAATATGTTAAATAGATAAATATAAAATATTTATGAAATCTTGTGGATTATGTATATAATAGATGGGAGATCAGTCAATGCCACATAAATATCCACTGGTGTTACTGAAGTCTGTTTTCTTACAGAATCAAAGGTAGAAATATTCTGCATTGTTATATCTTCTAGTCAGAAAGAGTGATTTAAAAATTCTAAGCATATCGTATTGCCTTAAATTTATTTTTGATACCTAGTTTGTTTATTTCAGTCACAGCCACTGATTGTTCCAAGTTAGAAATGGTAATCTAAGATGGGTAAATATTTCATTTTTCTTAACATTCTGAAAATACATGAACAGTACCACGAATTGTTCAGCAGCAGTATATTCTATATGAAAGATTTATCAAATTGATCATATCCTTCCTCAGGCTAGTATGCCCCAAATTTAAAATGCTTGTAGTCCTTATGAGCTGTTCAAGCATATTGCCTCAGAGATGTTAAGCTAACTTGACTAAAATATGATCTCATCTACTGTTGAATATTCTAGATCTTTTGCTTGAAAGATGGCACATATGAAATTCAACACTGAAAAAGCAAAACTAAAAAGTTCAGGTAGTCCTCAATTTAAGACTATTAGTTCAGTTTACTACCTATATCCTAAATTACGATTGTTGCAATTGCCCCCCACCCCCAATAATGTGATCATAGTTTGGGCATTTGGTAATCTGGCTGCTTAGGAACACTGAAACTGCCTCCACCCCACCCAGCTGGGACCCTTGGGCCTTCTTTCATTCGACTGGGTTCCCACAGGCCTTGGGCCTGCTTCCTGCCCAGCTGGGTTCCACATCCTTGGATTCTTCCCCACCATGCCTTGCTCCATTACCTCTTCCAAAGAACACGTTTCCAAAAGAGTGCCCAGCCAATGCACCGCACAGCCTTATACAAAGCCACTTCATGCCATTCTGGAATTAGCCATAATTCACAGATCACAAGAATTGTGGCCTCTTCCAAAATGGTATCAGCTTCTAAGATGGCAGCTACTGTATAGGAAGGCTGTACAGTGTATCAGATGGGTAAGCTTTCCAAAAGGTGATCTTCGGAAATCACCTTTCCAAAACAAAATCAGCTGAAGTACCGCCTTGTGCCATCCCAGAAGCAAGTGCCATTTTGGAAGCTTCTACAGTTCTGAACATATTGATATAATATAGTATATGTGCAGATCCAAACAGCCTTTTGTAATTGAAAAAGAGAAATTTTGTCGATGTACAAAGTGCCATCCAAGATTTTCTGATATGGCCTCCATTGTGTCAATAACCACTGGGACCAACACAATTAGTTTATGTTAACCTTTCAAGTTCAGTTTCAGATCTTAATACTTTGTGATCTTCTCCAATGCTTTGTCTTCTATTTAGTTTAGTTTAGTTTAGTTTATTGTCATTGCACCTCGTACAACGAAATTAAATGCCATCTTCAGTGTATATTATAACTATAAAAATAAAACACAAACACAGATCCTTTACATTCTATACAATTGAATTGAAAACCTGATATTGCATTAATATTGCACTATACAGTAGAATTCAACACGCTCCCACATGCCCCCCACCCACAATGCAATGCGTGCGCCCCCTGCACATGCGCACGCCCCAGGTTTTGTTTTAAAAAGCCCCAAAAAACAGCCCCCCAGCCTCCCCGCACATGCGCACGCCCCCCACCCGCTTTTAGCTCAAAATAAAAGCGCAAAAAACACCAGTTTTCACACTTTTTAAGCTAAAAACGGAGCGGGGGGCCATGCACATGCACGGGGACGGGGCTGTGCGACGGCTGGTGTGCCGGGCGACATGGCTCCGCGTGTCCTTCTGGGCACACGTGCCATAGGTTCGCCATCACGGCCCTAATATTACCACATCAATAATCCAGTTTTTCTTTCCAGCCAGTTAAACCTGGTATGTTACGTGCCAAAACTTTATCAGTTTGTATTCAGATATCCTACAATATTTTAACATGCTCATTTTTACTACTTTTTCAACATATGTTCCCACCAATTTTTAATTACTAGCACATGATAATTTTTACACATTTTCAAATGAACACTTTTGATGACTGTTATGTTGTTGTTATAGTCAGTTTGTGCCTTTTTTGCATCTTCTTTACACAATCTGCACTTTGAATAATTATTTTTCAATTTTGGTTTTGATTGCTATATTTAGAATAGTTTGCTCTTGAGCAACTTCAGTCAAGACTTCGGGTTTTTTAAATGTTCCAGTTATGAGGCATTGCCAGGTTTTATCTTCTTTGCTTTTCTTTGCCAACATTCTGTTCATGTTATTACTTATTTTGATATTCATGTTTTGTGTCCTGTTCATTCAGCAAGTTCTAGTTTTTAACTTGCATTAACGCTTGTGCTTGGCTATCTTTTACATAACCGGCCAATGCATGCTTTTCTTCAACTGACTTTTTCATTTCTGTAGTTCATATTGGCTGTTTCTTCTATATTTCCAATTGTTATCTGAGTTTTTTCCTACCATCTCAGCAGAGCAGTATGGTAGCCTAGAGATGAAGATGCTCGCTTCCTACTCAGAAGGTTGAGTTCAATCCTTAGGCAGCAACAGATGTTTATCAGGGTGCAAACAGAAAGTATCTGCTGCGAACTCTGCTTAGGCGTCAGGAAGGGCATCTGGCCAGTAAATGCTCAGCTCCATTCAGTTGCCCTGATCCCAAAGCAAGGGATTACAGGATCATAAAAAAAAAATCTTGAATTTTTTTCTACTGTGTTACTATTGTTTCTGAGTCTTCAGTTTTCACAATTTATCTGAATCCCCCCCCCCCCAAATTAAGAAACTAAATTGCTCTGAGACTTTAGAATTCAAACAGACAGGTACCTGCTACATAACACTTCAGATTTTAACTGTTGATAAGAAATACAAAAAACTCTGGATAGTGGATGTGGCAGTACCTGAAGACAGAATAGAATAGAAGAATTGGAGAAGATAAACTACAAAGACCTGCAAATAGAAATGGAATGACTGGTAAAAGAAAACAAAGATGGTACCAATAGTAATAGGTGCCTTGGGTGCAATCCCAAAAGAACTGGAGCACCACTTGAACATAATTGGCGTTGACAAAATCATTCTTGGTCAATTGCAAAAAGCAGCTATATTAGGAATAGCTTACATCCTTTAAGGATGCCTTGAGCAGCCTCAAACCTCCACATCTGCCTATCCTAGGTCCTTGGGAAGGACTTGATAGGTGGATAAAAATGCCAAATCAAGTCTGAACATCTGGCTGACTGCAACAAACCATAATCCACACATCACTATCTTTGATGAGATTTAATAGCTATTTTGACTAAAGTGTTTTCACTTTGGAAATGTTTAATTGGGTGGAATAGGTTAGTCTTTAATATGTTAGTACTTTCAATATAAAAAGAGTTGTTTCCAATAATGTTTAATATTTTTTGTAATATTTGTTGAGATTGGATTATTATTATAGATCGGGGGTATCAAATTCAAGGCCCGCAGGCCGAATCTGGCCTGTGTGGTGCTTAGATCTGGCCTGTGGGGCTACCCTGGAAACAACCAAGGACCGCTCTGTGGTGCCTCTGCCAGTGAAAACGGCGCTCGGGAGGGCTGGCAGAAGGTTGCAGGAGGAGCTCATTTTCACTGGCACAGCGCTCAGGCGCCCATAGGTGCCCAACACGTGACATTGATCTAGCCACGCCCCCCCAGGTCAAACAGAATCCTGATGCAGCCCTCAGTGAAATTGAGTTTGACACCCCTGTTATAGACAGTCATTAGAAGGATTTGATTTTAAACAGAAGTAGGAAAATAGGTTGCTAGGTGTTTTTGTTAGCACACTGATCCTTTGCTGATTAATAAGACAAACAGGATTTAGAAACTAGTTTATATAAAATTGAGTGGCATATGGAATGAAGATGTAGCTGATTGTACTTTAAGAGACTCTGCTAAATCGTTAATGTTGAACGATGTTGCTTAATTCTTTTCCTTAATTTGTTTTCCCTCTTTTGGTGGTGGTGGGGGGGGGGGAGGGAAGGGTTCTGAACTTTCTATTTT
>JANHJO010001877.1:78254-88294 GCA_032468235.1 Pseudoxyrhopus heterurus | reverse complement strand
CTGTTACCACCCCACGCCTGCTGGCAGAGCCAGGTCTTATTATTAGCTTCATTTTTAAAGTGAGATGTGAAGCAATACCATTCAATCCAATGTATGTTGACTCAGTTCCACGAAGTTTGATGGGACTTTCTCATTCCCGATCAGGGTTTTATTATGCAATTGACGTGACCCATTCAGAGAATTCTACAGGACGGGGAAGCGAGTAAGGGCAACATCCTTCCACTTCCAATCTTCTTACTTCTTCCCCATTATTTCTTCTGCTTTTTTTCTTAGCAGAAAAACATCCACTAAGAGTGTGGTGCCAACAGCTGTCAGACAGTGACCAAAGCATGCTTAGCATCATACATACTAAATAGTCTGAACCCAGACTTTAGGTTTCTCAGATATGGTGCTGCTTTATAATATTATTTTTATATATAAATAACTGAAGGTATATCTAATACCTCTTCCTTCTCCTATTTTTTTTCCCAAAACAACCCTGTGGGGTGCGTTGACTGAGAGAAAGCGACTGGCCCAACATCCCCCAACCTAAAGAGGGACTAGAACTCACAGTCTCCTGGTTTCTAGCCTGGTGCCTTTAACCACTACATCAAATATAGCTTAATAAGTTTTTGAAAGTGAATGCTAGGGTTGGGCATACAACATTTCTGTACTTTGATGTAAACCTTTTTGGAACAATTTTCACTTGAAAGCTTAAAATAGATAATGACCCTGTAGGGTCATTAGTGGGCAATGTACTAACTGTAACCCACTTTACAAGGACGTGTTGATATACTTTTTAATCTGTTGATAGAAAATGTGTATATAACATTTAGTGCCTTTGATTCTTCACTCAGGCAAATTCTGACGTCAACTATCATGTCCCCCTCGAATGTCAAACTACCTTGCAGCGGTCTCTGACTGGGAATGACTATTTAATTTTGAGCAGATTTAACTACAAATTGTTCTTATAATAATCATTGTAAGAACATTGTAAAGATTGTTGAGTCCAAATGAGCCCCTCTCCCTGGTCCTTTAGCGCCAAATAATGTCTTTCATCAGTTAGCTCATCTTCCTATTTCTGTGGAAAAGACGTCCTCCTTCAACTGCAAATATGCTGCTGGGAATGCCTGATTCAACCAGGGCTTCCCTGAAACAGCCTTCTGGAGCCTGCAAGCCCAGAATTCCCAGCTGACGTGGCTGAAGGCCAGGGACGCTGGAAACGGGAGCTGCATTCTCAGACAGACAGACATGGGGTGAGGCTTTTTAACTCTTCCCTCTGTGTAATTTTCCTGAAAGAAACAAGCGAGGGAACACTCACCACTCTTGCCCCTTGAGTTCCTGCAAGTCCCATTTGTCCCAATAAAGAAAGGAGTACTTTGGGATCTGACTCACCGCACAAGCCGGGAAGACATTTGCACTGCCCGCTGGGCTACAGGATACCTGGCGCCTCTGGAGTCAAGATCCAGGGCCTCGCCCTGCACATCACCCCTAGACAGCTTTGTGGCACAGCAAATCAGCCTGCCATCCCTTTGGCTGCAAAAATCAAGACGACCACCAGGTGGCTGCCGAGAGGTGGGGGCGGAAGAAAAGGAATTTCTATCAAACCAGCGGTCCTGCAGACTTTTGTTGCACGGATGCCGCGTGTCCCCTTTCTATACAAAATGTGCAGCTGCCAGACAAGGGGCGGGGGAAGCAGCCCCCCCCCGATGTACCTGAAAAACTGCCCGTGTCCCCCCCGAGAAAAAGGGCTGGGCTGCTTTTCTCTCTCTCTCTCTTCCTCCCTTTGGGAACGGGGATGCGGGTAACAGGCGTTCTTGGTTTACCGTGCCGGGGGGTTTCACTGAAGCAGGAGGAGACACCTCGGCTCAAGAAGCAGCCCATCCAGCCTGCTTCTTCGCGACAGCACGCGGATGCCCGTGCTGAAATTAAGGCTCGCGGAGCCGAGGCAAGTCGTCGCCGCGGGCAGATTGAGTCCCAGAGGGAAACCCACGCGGCGGCTCCCTCCCTTTTCCCTCTTCTCTGCCTGCCTCCGGACCACGCACATTGCACAGGCGGCGACCCGGGTGGCGGGCGGGGGAGAGAGAGAGAGAAAGAGAACGAGGGATCGCCCCATCACGTTTCGACAGCAGCCGCTCCCCTCCCCCCCCGCCTCTCCCGCCTGCTTGTGTGGCCGGGAGCGGAGAGGCTGGAGCGTTGGCCAACACGTGAGGCTCATGTGATGAGGCGGGGAGGGAGGGAGAGAGAGAGAGAGAGGAGAGGCGAGGCTCGTCCCTCCCTCCGGTAGCAGCCAGACGTGCCTGGAGTCACAGGGTAAAACGCGTCGCTCCCCTCCGCCCCCTCGCTCACATTTAACCCAGCCTTGCTGCCTTCCAATTACTCCTCTCAGCTCGCCGGCGCAAGGGCGTCCCTTTCCAGCCCGACGCTCCAGGTAGCCGGGGATGACATGAGCAGCCGCCGCAGCCGCCAACACCGCTAACTTGACTTCCCTCGGCTCAGCCCTCGGCATCCCCTGCTCGCTCCCGTGCGGCGGCTTCCTTTGAGGCGGGAGGCGATCCCGAGTCTTCTCATTGGCTTCGCCTTGAGTGAGAAAAAGGCTGTTCCGGCCGGCCAGGTGCCAAGCGAGCTTTCGGAGAAGCCGAAACCCCAAATGGAGAGGATCCCCAGCGCTCAGCCTCCTCCCGCTTGTCTGGGCAAACTGGCTGCCCTCGACGGCGGCGACATGTCCGGGTAAGAAGCGCGCGCCGAAGGGCTTTGCTTTCCAAGGGGAAATCGCCGAATTCGGCTGCCCGGCGTTGGCCCCGAAGACCTTCCTCGGGAGGACAGCGACGCCTGCGCCAGCCGTCTGTGGGAAGAGGGGAAGTTCGCCGCCTTACCGGCGAGTTGAAACATCGTTTTTATTAAAAAAAAAACAAAAACCCATATATTTTCTTCTTCTTGTCATCAACAGGTTGGACTTCGCTCACATGTATCAAGTTTACAAGCCCAGAAGAGGCTTAAAAAGAGGGGACGACAGTAAGGTAAATGCAAATTGCATCTTTTGCTTCAGTTTCTTCCTAGCTGGGGTGAATGACAGTTGCCCCCCCCTTTTTTTTAGTGCAGAATTGGGGTTCTGCTTTTAAAAGAGCTTGCGGGTTTAGAGGAAAGCCCCTGGCTTGGGGAGGAGAATGCATACGTTTGGAGGGATACAGGATAAGGGGTGGTTAGAGGATAAAATTATTTTAATAGCCTCATACTATAAAAATCCATTTGGTCAGAAGTGTTGCCTAAAAGTATTTTCCTGGACGTGTCATTGGTAATTATCTCCCAGAAAAGTATCTTGGTTCTGGAGATTTTCCTGTTTGCAAAGAAAATGTTTCTTATCTTCTATTCAGTTTCAGTTTTTTTTATCTAAACCAGTCCAGCTCTGACTGATGTTGTGTCTCCCCCCCCCCCCCTTCCTCGTTTTCCTTTCAGGAGACTTACAAGTTGCCTCACAGGCTGATTGAGAAGAAAAGGCGTGATAGGATTAATGAATGTATTGCCCAGCTGAAAGATCTTTTACCAGAACATCTCAAACTTACAGTAAGTAAAAATCTGGCCGCTGTCCAGACTTGTCTTCCTTTTCAGAGAGGTTAGGCTGAATGGATTTTTGTATGGATAAAAGCGCCATCTAGAGGATTCCTTGGTCACCGCAGATGAAAGTGAAAAGGGCTGCGTCTGGGTAGCATTGCAGTGTTGTGCCTCTTATGAGTACTTGGTCTTGTAATTCTGAAGAACTTGCATGTGAGGTTCAGAGTATACAATACCTTAAATCTGACAGGAGACAACAAATTATTTTGGAATGATTGGGTAGCTTTGATCACACCCTTTTTTCTATATTGTTATTATATTGTTGCTTCAAATTCCATGTTCTAATTTATAAAAAAAAACCTCCAGAACTTTCAAACTTAAAGTTTCATGTTTTCTGTTAGGTATCTGTGATAAGATAGGGCTACAATCAATGCCTGCACACTTAAAAAATAAGGAAAATGTTACTTCAGTTTTCCTTTGAAAAATGAGTCCTGATTTGGGCTTTGTATTTTGGAATTGTTTAAAAAAAAAACTTTCTCTTTAGTTATGTAAAAATATTGTTTTATTTCTTCCAGGTTTTTTTTTAACTTGAAATTAATTATATAAATATAACTGTAATTCCTCTTATTGTACTTATTCAAAGGGTAGATTTAAGTAGCTTTTCATCAGAATAAAAATGGATTTCATTGGGAACATTATGTTGTGTTTAATTCAGTCTCTGCCCATTTCCTCCCATACTTTGCCAGGACATATTGCTCCGACATTCTGTTTCCTTCAACTAACCAACTCATTCCTTTCCTGTTTTCAGACTTTAGGACACTTAGAAAAAGCGGTTGTTCTTGAACTTACCTTGAAGCATGTCAAAGCATTAACTGGTCTTATTGAACAACAGCAACAGCAGATCATAGCCCTCCAAAAAGGTTTACATGCTGGTGAGTAGTTGTCTTTAACACCTTTCCTAGAGTCACAGTTGCCTTTAAAATCAAAATCCTCTATTAAAAAATAGCACTGCTCATTACAACAAACTTCTCATGGTAAAGGATCTTTAATTTATCCTTGCCTCAGTTTTTTTAAAGAAAAAAAACAGGAAACCTGGCAGCCTTTGCCCTTTCATTTTGAACTTACGTTCTTTTCATTCTGGGTGAGTTCTTTATTTAAGTTCTGAACACTTTTTTAAAAAAAGATTGGGCTACTGAACCATGTATTGTCTGTAGATCAAAAGGACTTTTTCTTATATTATATTCCAGCAGCCTAGAAATCTGGATTAGTTATTGCAGTTCTAAATTGTCAAGACGTTCCTCTCTTATTTCTTTAAGTCTGCTTCTTCAAGATATATTGTGTTATCCTTTAAAGCAATCCTCCAAATGTATTGGGGCGTGGTAGTCAGAGGTGCTATTCACCCAGTTCCGACAGGTTCTGACAGGTAGCAATAATTTGGAGAACTGGCAAATACCACCTCTGATTGGCTGACCATAGCAAATACCACCTCTGATTGGCCGACCACATAGCCACGCCCACCAAGCCATGCCCATAGAACCGGTAGTGAAAAAACTTGAATCCCACCACTGGGTAGTTCCCAGAGTTTTACATACATTGGAAGGCACAGTCCCAATTAATTCAGAGAACATCAAGTTGAGTACAATTGTTTTCAAGTTTATATTATTTTATATTTTGACCCAATATTTTCTTCTATAACTGAAGGAGCCCTTTGTTTAGATACTACTACCAGTAGCATAAATAAACTGTCCACATTAATAGTGATAATTTCTCATGTAAGATGTTCTAGATGTAACAAGGAAGACAGAGTAGGAATTGTGGAAAGGGAGATATTCTGAAGAATTGACTTGCTGGGCCAAGAGCTCCCTGCTGTCTCTCACACTTAGGATTGCTTGCTGCATGGATGATTAGCAATGTATGGATAGCCCTTTCTTATGGTATTATGAATGAGCTCCAGGAATGTGGAGGAAGGCCATGTGAAGGAGCGGATCCATCTAGTGAAATAATCTAAACATTTAAATATTAAGCAACTACACAAGGTTAATGTAAGAAGCTCTTGCATGCAGTTAAATTGATTTGTGCCTGCTCTTATTGAAACCTGTAGTACTCTGATGTTTCAGTTTTCCATTCACTAAAAAAATCTGACAAGATAGTATCCTATAAAGGATTCTTTTTTCATTCCACTTTATTTCCATCCTGTTCTCGTCTGTTAACTGGAGACTTACCCTGATAAAGAATCAATTTCATTCAGCTGCTTCTCCCCTACTCCAAACCTGGATTTTAACATTCCATTGAAATGATAATTTTTTTCATTAAGTACAATAAAACATGGATTTCACCTTTAGACGCACAGATAAATTAACCCATTACAGCCAAGTTTCTTTCTGAAGCCCTTCCCATGTGCATACTTACCTGGAAGGAAACTGGGGTGACTTAATGGCTTTTCAGTAAATATACTTTCTTAGGGGTGCACGACATTCTCATGTTTACTAAACCTTTTTGGTGTGTCAGATTAATTTGTGACTGGTGTCTTTTCAGATGAGCTGCCACCACGGAGTCTTGAATCTAGCCAAGAGATATTTCGGTCTGGGTTCCAGATGTGTGCCAAAGAAGTGTTACAATACCTGGCCAAGCACGAAAATGCCAAGGATCTGAAATCATCTCAGTTCATGACCCACCTACACAGAATGGCAGAAGCTCTGCAGAGTGGAATCAGCCGAAAGCCTGGAGACGCCACCCCAAAGCTTACAGATCTGAAGGATAAATCTCCCTCTCTGACCAAAGCTGCTGAGGCACATGGGAAAAACTGTGTGCCTGTGATTCAGAGGACTTTTGCCCACTCCAGTGGAGAGCAGAGTGGCAGCGACACAGACACAGACAGTGGATATGGGGGAGAGCTAGAAAAAAGTGACTCTAAATCCGATCCGCAGTATTTTAAAAAGGACACGGAACTGAAGTACGCTGCCCAAGAGAGAATCACTTCTATTAAGCAAGAAAACGAGGATCCACCAGCAAAACGGACCAGGATGGACATGTCAGAGGATGAAGACCATTTTAGTAATAACATGCTTGGCTCTTCCTCCAACAGCTTCTTAGGTCCTCATCCCCACCAACCTCCCCTCTGTTTGCCTTTTTATGTTTTCCCTCCCTCAGCGACAGCCTACCTGCCTATGTTGGAGAAGTGTTGGTATCCGGCCTCTATGCCTATCTTGTATCCAAGCCTCCCAACATCCACTGCAGCACTTTCAGGGTTAATGAACCCAGAGAAAATGTCTTCTCCTTTGCTATTGCCTCATCGACTCCCTTCGCCTATGCCATCCCATTCCCCCATGGACTCTACAGCTCTTCTTCAAGCTTTGAAGCAGATGTCTCCTTTGGATCTGGAAACCAAAGACTAAACAAGGAGAGCCTCTCTTGTTCTATTTGGTTGAGTTTTGAAATTGTTTTGGATTTCTCCCCCATTCTAAGCAGTGTGTGTGGGAGGCTACGTGCCCAAGTCCTAGAAAAGGTTTCAAAGATGCGTCCCAGTTAGTGGAAAAAAAAGAAGAGGTGTGTGTTTTATTGCTACAATTAAAATAATGTTTGGATATGCTTTTACCTTTCAGCTATCTGAAAAAACCTCAAATCAGCTAGGATTATACTTTGAAGCTGTGAAAGAAAACAAAAAGATTAAACAGATTTAGAGAGTGTGCAGAAAGAAAAACCTGGTGTGTCTGATGAGGACGTTTCAGGTAATGATCTCGAGAAGCAAAAATTCAGAATTGGATACAATGATTTCCGTAGCTTTTTGGCACCACCAGTATCTGAGATCTTAACATCTAGATACATAACATTTATTACAGCATTGCTATGAATCCTTCCAGTAACAGTCATTGGCTAGTAAAGCATAGTAAGTAATTCAGGGAGATTTTGAAACTAGTTTCTTGCCTATTTCAGCTCAACAAAATTTCTTCCCTCTGCCCCAAATACTGTCTGGAAGTTTTGTTTAGTTTGAGTTGCTAGATAGGTACTACTCTGAGGAAGCCATTTTGAAAAAACAGACCATATACTTTCTTTTCCGTATTGCAGACATTATTTCTCCTAATTTCTGACAAAAGCCTCTGGGATATTCGCTAGGAAAGGACATTGGCTACCATAATAATTAGCTACTGGTCCACTTCTGACTAACAAAGTATCATCAGGTTGCTACTTTGATATGGGAATGGCTGTTATTCTGGATCCAAGTCTGTTGTAAAGTATTAGTAGAATCCTATTGTCTGCTCGGTTCTCAGTTTTTCCCCAAGTGTTGTACTACCTGAAAATAATCAAATATATTTTCTATTCTGAAGTGGTTTCATATCTGTAGGTGAACATATATAGCTTCATTCTTCCAAATGCTAATATAAACTGGTATTTAAATCAACGCCATAAAACACATTAAAATTTGACACAAAAGAGGTCTTATTTGGAATATTTTGAGATAACTGGTAGTAGCCCTTAACATGACCATATTATACAAATCCAGAGCAATTTCAAACATATCTTTTCAGCACCTTCTTCCTAGACCAGCAGGGATCTGAGTGTAGCATTTTATATTAGAACCAGAGACAGTTTTCTTGGTTATAGCAAAAACTGGACAAGCGGGAGCTGATGAGAGAGAGAGAGAGAGAGAGTGTGTGTGTGAGTACATAATATTTCCCCACCCACACTCATCCATTCAGGGCAGTACAGAAATTCTCTTACAAAACTAACATTTCTAATTAGGGCAGAAAAGTATAAGAAGAATCCCTTTCCTCTGCATAAATTGAGCAAAACATTTTTGAAAAGACAATTTCCTGCCAAGGTTGGTTATTGAAATTGGATTAGAGATTGTAAGAAGCAGATGAGCAACAATCCCTCGGTAAGGAGGAAGCACCTCTTCCTTATGTGGTAAAAAAAAGTGTGTGGTATGATTTTAGGATAAAGATCAGATGTGATATTCTAGGGCTTCATTTTGCAGTCTAAGAACCACAGCCACTCCCAGGGATGAATTGTGAGTCATGGATTGTGGTCTTTGCCTCCTGCTTGTCATCTTGGTTGCTGGAGCATGACAGAGCGAGGGAGATGCCTGCCATTTTCCTGGAAGATGGACAGCAGAGCAACACAGCACAATAGAAAAACTGCCAATCTGTAAATTGACCCTAGATGGAACACATCCTGCAGGAAAGAACAATCCACCATGATTCTGAATATTAAAGTTTTGAAAGATCAGGTGAAATGGCGGTATTAGTAATTTGTTTTGAGAAAGGCCCTACTGTCCTCTGATTTTCACTTATATTATTGCACCAACTGCTAGAATGCACTATGCTCAATTACAGGTTGTGTTTGACCATTTATATTGTTGGTTTGGAAAAAAAAAACCCGCAGTTTTTGTACACAGTTGTTGCCTTTCTTTGCAAAAATCTATTATAAATGTGTACATATGCATATTCTATGTTTCAGAAGTCTATTATTTGTAAAACTACTTGAGTTCAAAGAAAGTGGGAAATATGAATGTATTCCTGTTTTTTTTTTCTCTTTTTAAGGAGGGGAATGTCTTGTTCTTCCTCTCGGGAGAAATAGAGTGTTTCTATTTTTGGAACCTTCTTGAAGGTGGGTAGAGTGTAAATATTTTTATCAGAGTAAAAGTAGTTGTTTAAAAAAATACTTAATAAAATTATTTTCCTGTGGAACTTGAGTTCTTGCTCCTCTTTGTGTCTGAAGAACCTGTTGATTGTAATAAGACAGAAGTGTCTAAGGTGGATGTACTTGTAGAGAAATAGAAAAAACAATCTAATGAGTTTAAGTCCACTTAACTGGAACAAGAGCTCAGTTGAGGTGATAAGAGGGACATTGGTGTTCCCATACCATCAAAGGACTACAACTACATGTCAGTATCCCATGTGACTCACTTATTAAAAAAAGGGAGCGGAGAGGCACAGAATGTAATCATGTGCCTCTCCGCTCCCTTTTTTTAATGAAAGACAGTGGCCTCATGTTCTATGCATTGTTTTGCTTCTATTTCATGTGATAACAATGTTCTTGGGCAAATTACAAAGCTATGTAAAATCGGAATGTTTTTTAAAAAGATTAACACGTAATAGAAACTACAAGTACTATCCCGGTGTAATGAGGCATTATTTTAGATGTCTCTCAAGATTTGCCTGGAAGAAGAAGGTGATTTTAGGATGATGTCAATGGATTAATATGGCCACCTGGCCATGTCTTGTTGAGGTAATTCCATAAGCTGGTGCCCTCAGGGCCCTCACCCTTGTTACCACATATCTAACTTTAGTTGTCAAAGGATCCCAAAGGATGACCTTTTAAGGGTAAATGAAATATTTGGCAGCTACATATTGGATACAGTATCATCCCCTCCCTTTAAAAAACAAAAAAAACCCAAGGAACATTCTAAAGCAGGGGTGTCAAACTCGTGGCCCACAGGCCGGATGCATCATGTGCTGGCCCCACCCCCGCCCGGTCTAGCGAAGGGGGAAAAAAAGTCCCGATACGTC
>JANHJO010001877.1:60095-76567 GCA_032468235.1 Pseudoxyrhopus heterurus | reverse complement strand
TAATGCTGGGAGCGATTGAGGGCAAAAGAAGAAGGGGACAACAGAGAAGGAGGTGGCTGGATGGAGTCACTGAAGCAATCAGTGCGAGCTTAAATGGACTCCGGGGGATGGTAGAGGACACGAAGGCCTGGAGGAGCGTTGTCCATGAGTTGGACACGACTTCACAACTACCAACAACAACAACAACAACAACAACATTTTGCATTCTGTTTATTTAAATCTTTACTTATCTACTTATATACATACCTACAAATGCTGGTAAATATATACTGTGTTATCTTTAGATTGATTGGCACACATACAGCATATGCAGAAACATATTTTAATCGGTACGCCTATAAGCTTTAATCAAACAGAATGAATATCACAATACTGCGAAGCAATTTGACTCCAAATTTTGGCCCCTGTGTAATATATAAGACCTCTTTAAAGATCCATAACTAAATTATTAATAGCTTTAGGTAATTTAATGCCAGAGGGATCCAATTTTTGAATGAAAGGTAAAACAATGGTAGGCCCCTCAAAAGGAAGACCTATTAAACCCGATCCTGCAGAGTGCTAATTAGGAAGAGGGATCTGGGCCTGAAATTATGCACTTCCAAGGAACCCACACAACCCCCTCTTTCTCCCCCCAAAGGGACTGCATGAATTCCTACTGAGTAGAATTGTGTGAGGACTCTGCAGTACAGAATAACAGAATTGGGCACCACTAATGAAAGCAGGGTGTGAGAGCCAGAAGGTAGTTGGGCCATATGAGAACCTAAGCAGGGTTTCATAGTATACTAAGTAACTGCAACCAAAGCAAGCGATGAAGCAATGGCAATTAAATAAGAGTTATTACTTTATGAAATAGTTAAATTCATTAACTGGACAACGAAAGAATAAGTGAAAGTTACACACCCGCACGCAGACAAATTTCAGAAACAAGTTCAAAGTATACCTAAGGTCTGATTCCAAGTCCATATGGCTTCTTTCTAAGTAAAATGAATCTGGACCAGCTAGAAAAGGAATGAATTTCTCCAAATTCTCTTCTGGGCACAACTGACCTAACTAAGAAAGAAAATGTTGGCTTTTATTATTGGTATTGTACTGTATTGCTGTCAGCTGCTGCTCAGAATCGAGCAGCCCATGAACTGATTACTTAAAATATTCAATATGAAACTGACATATAGCATGCAAAAAGTAACCTCTTTTTTTTTTTAAGCTGTGCAAGATACGTGCTTCCAGATGTACCTTAAAAACAACAATTGTACAAAATCATTTTACCTTTGAAATGAAATCAGTCACTTCGGCAGAAGACTTTGTTACCATGGTCACTGAGGAATCAGACCATAAGACCTAAGGAAACGAAAAAGAACCCTTTGGTCACCTTCATCCAGCAACTTTAGAATGGACGGGGCCGGGCCCTGCACAGTGGGGGCAATTCTGCCTGCGTTTCTGAAGGTTACAACGCTTTCCCTAAAGTGGATTTAAACAATTTCACCAGCATATGGGTGTGTATGTATGTGTGTGTAAGAGAGGATGTACCAAACCCCCTAAATCTACATCCTTTTCTTCCTGCAGGTTCAGCCAACTATCTGAGAGCATCTTTTGAAAGTCCATAGAAGCTGAGTGATTAACTGAATTCCCAGTATGTGTTTTGCACGCTTTGTACCTGGAGGCTTTGGGGACAGGTGGGGAAATACTGCCACTATCCTTTTTAAAAACAAGCAGGGACGAGATGAGCAGGATGTTTCCACGCTATATTAACCACCAAAACGCATGCATTTTTCCAGCCCTGAGGATACTGCCAAAAGCACTGATGAGAGAAAAGCGTTTCAAAATACATTACGTAATTCAGGAATTTCCTTTTTCCAGCCCTTGCTTAACTTAAGCTAAGAAACAGAAACAGGCAGGCAGCGTCGATTCTTCCTGGGGCTTTGATTTCTTTGGCTTTCCCTGGCTCTCTCTCTCTCTTTCATACACACACACACACACACACACACACACACACAGCATGCAGGGGAAAGAATAGCACTTCTGGATGCGTTTAACTGTGGTTCCATTTACGTGGCTTTCTGCTTTCTTTTCCGGATATTTGCAAGGAAGAAAAGCGCGCTCAAAATCCGCTCAGAACTCCATGGTTAGGATAACGTCCCAAGGAATGGCATGCTATAATGCTGACCTCCTCGTTAGCCCCCCGGTTTCTGTTAGCTTTCATAGTATTCATGTTATTTATGTGTCCGTCTGAAGTAAGGAAGTTTTGCACAGAAGTTGAGGGGCAACTTTTCCCTGGAAATCTGCTTCTGCAGATTGAGTTAAAGCTCCGAGTGCACACCTTTCCTTATTTTAAGTCCTCAGCCTGGAGAGAGGCCAGTTGGTGCATGCCATGCCCTCGGGCTAGCCTCTCAGGGGATGGAATGTGTAGTCTAAATATATCAAAATAAAATCACGGGAATTACGGGACTTTCCCTATCCTGTGAACAGAGCTGAATTATCATATTGTACTATTTTTAGTTTCAGATATTCAAAATCTTCCGATTTTTCCTCTCACTGCATTTTGCATGATTAACCTCAAGGCACAAGATAGATACTCAACAACTTTAACGAAGTATTATTTAACAGGAGGGCACAATTACTGTATCACTGCTTTATCACGGTTACTTTATCGGCGCTTATGGCGTGAGGGCTACACGTTAAATTTTTCCTTGTATGTACACAACTAGACTGGGTTATGAGCAAATGCTTGATATTTTTTCAGTGTATCTTGAATGTAAATGAATAATTAAAGTCCTTTCATTAAAAAAAAGATATAAGCAGACTACTTCCTACAACATAGAAGTGGTAGATGCCCAAGACACATAATTTTGGAATCAGAGGTAATGTAAAATTGAATATAATACCTATGTTTTTGGGGCAAACTATTATTTTAAAGAAAGCATCCCCAAAGGCCTTAAATATAGCATGCTGAATGCTCCACATCTGGTTCCCTTCATCTCACTTATATTTCCTTGTAAATCTTTGATACTCACCTCAAAAGAATATTCAACAATCCTATCATTCTTCTTGTGTGATAATCCCTTTAATTCCACCTTTTCGACGCTCACTGTTAAAAAAAAGAAATACATGTTACATATGGAAGGGCCACTGGCCTATTTCCTTTGTTCAGAAGTAGAGAGGGCTGCAGGCATCTGCGATTACTCCTACCGGCCCACACCTAGATGGCAAATTCCATCCACGATGCCTGGATGCTTTTTGCTAATGCCACACGATATTATTATTGGCCACAACTGGACGATCTTGGGTTTTTTTCCCTTTGAAAACGAAAAAAACCTTTTTGGATGAGAAGCGAAACATTTTCAAAGAAAAAAAAATCTAGACAGTGCAGGTACCTTTCGGGAAAAGCACTTCTGGGACAGGTTCACCCAGTGTTTGAATTTGAATGGCGAGTTCTAGCTTCAAAAACCAAGGTGGCTCCTTGTACCATACAAAGCAGGAAGCAATACATTTGCTAATTGTACCGCCAGCCCTCCTTTTCTGCTGCTTTGTGAAAGAAGACCCAACAACCAGCAGACCAGATTAGCAAGGGAGCCACCTCAAGATCTCACAGGGCCCCAGCCCTGATCATAAAGCTGGGCCTTGAGGCACTTCAGGAGAACGAGAGAGGGAACTGACCTCAGGTGGGGTGGGATGGTGAATGTTCCATGAGGCAGGTGCCATGGCAAGGAAGGCAGACCTCCTTGGGCCTGCCAACTTAATTCCTTAACAGGTGGGACCCACAGCATGCCTCTTTCGCCAGATCTGAGGGGCTAAATAGTTTTGTAGGCCGGCAACACACACATGCTAAAGTCAGTGCCTTAAAGGGTTTTACTTTTAATGTACATAAAATGCTCATCTTTGAAACAAGAGTTAACCGATTATCTCCTAGAGCAAGAATTTTTAACATTTGCTGGATAACATGCCAGCAGCTAAAAAGAACATGTTTAAAAATACCCATGTGTGTATACTAAATATTAATCTCGCTTGGGAAAGCTAACATCGTTTAAAAGCACTTTTCCCAACTAACATTCCCTTTATGTTCTTTCTCATCTCAAAACACATTTTCTCCCTATGTGGTAAATTAACACTTTTTAAACCTTTAAAGTTCCTATTTATTCTATCTTTCTGCAAAAAAAAGTCATATGAACTGAATCCAGTTGAAGCATGAGAACCCAGATTGTTGGGGGCAATATGCTGACCCGCTTAGAGAGGGTTGCAAGCCCTGATAGGCGGTATATAAATACAGTGCTATTGCTATTTTCAAAGAGGCTGCCACAGTTTGAACTAAAATACGAAGCACAAAGTTGAGTTATAGACTCAGCTAGTCCTTGAAATGCACAGAGCTTTCAGCCTCCATCTGAGTACATCTAGAACTGGTCAGCTCTGAAGACCAGCAAGACTCGTAGGAGACCACTAAATGTCTATGGAGATTCTCAGTCATCCAAGTCATGGTTGTCCCAAAGGTGCTTTTTTCAAGAGGCAACTCTAAAGCAAAATGGAGTCCTTATTTCAGAGTCCTCTTGCTCCTCTTTTGTTATTTAAACCTCTAAGCTTCTGAAGTCAAGGAGGGAGAGATCACACTTAATTTAAATCAAGCGTTTTTTAAACTTGGCAGTTTTAAGATGTATGGACTTCAGAGTTCCCTAGCCAAGTTTAAAACATATTTAAAGTTGTTGACTTTGAAAAACACATTTTTTTTTAAAAAAAGGTTGTGTTTACCATAATATAGATGGGAGACATGTGCTGCCTCAGGAATAGCCATGCTGATTTCAGAGACCATTGCTATAAACTTTACAACACACTTCCATTATTTGTTTGGATGTAACGAATGTACTGCTTTCTCTGTAAAGGAAATGGTTCTGGACAGCAGCACCAAATTCAATTTGATAATGAGGTTTCTGTACTACTTTGTTCACCCTAGATAACTCTGAATCGATTTTATAATTTTAGTTCCAATCCTAGTCTCTCTCACACAAGACGTTTATTTTTAAGCCCCCTGTTGCTCTGTTGGCATCAGCGTTGTTTTTCTTTGCAGATATACATTCACGTTGTTAATAACCATTTCTTTTGTCTCAAAAGATTCTCTTTTTTTCCCAAATTTTATTGATTTTTTTTATTAATTACATTTCTTAGTGCTTAATAAACATCGTGTTGTCTGGGTATTTAATTTGCTTAACAATGCTGATTATATTCTTAATCTCAATCTCTTTTTTCCAACTACTGGTAAAATAGATTCCTTGTTTGGTAGTACTCTGTGTCTTCTTTCTGCTTAATTTTCAATGTCAATCTATCCATTTCTGCACAGTATAGTATCTTCTTAATTATCTCTTTATCTTGCAGTGTTTCTTCATTTTTCCAATATTGTGCGAATATAATCCTCACTGCTGCTACAACATGTAACAGGTATATTCTTTGCAGATATACATTCACGTTGTTAATAACCATTTCTTTTGACTCAAAAGATTCTGAAATACAGTACTAACATTTGATATTCTGGAGAGAGAGAAGTTCCCTGAGGATGGGCTCCAGCACAATTCTGAAAGCTTGGAAGAATAAACCTTTGCCCCTGGTGAACAACTTAGACCACCAGCATTTCTATTGCCGATTCTAGCAAAATATCAGCCAGTATGGTGTAGCAGTAAATCTGTTGGAGTAAATTTTATTCAGATTTAAGTTCCCACCAATACAGAACTCACTGGATATCTCTGGGACAGCTATTCTCCCTCAGCCCAACTTACTGAATCGTTGTGGTGGGTACAGAAATTAAGACAGAGCCTCATGTCTCAGAAAATAGATGGGATATAATTGTAGCAAATAATTCATAAAACTCTAATGACATACCCAGTTCTGGTAATCCCTGTAACTTGTTACTGGAAGAGGAGTTTCTAATAACATACTTAGCTTCTTTTGAAATTTGAATGGGAAATAACTTGTAATTTACTACAGGTGATGCTGGGAGCACTGTGCATGTACAATTGCTTTTCTAGGAAGGAAAAGTCAAAGACAATGCTGACAATATATGCCATTGCATGCGTCTAATTAACTCTCAGAGATGTTGCCAGCATATTAACTCTTCCAATATTGAAAACAGCAAGCAATCCTTAGGACTGAACTACGCATAATGCAGTTCCATTTAATGTTATCTAGGAGTAAGCTTTCTTTAACAAAATATATCCTTGTGCTACTAATACATTTGTAGCTCAGGGTTGAACTGTGGGGTCCTTGGTGCTCTCTGAGCTTGGCTGTTTTCTTGCAGATGTTTCATTACCCAACTAGGTAACATCATCAGTTCAGTCTGCAAGAAAATAACGAAGGACCCCACATATCATTGTACTTTACTTACCATAGTTACCCTCTTTATACATGGAGCAAAAACAGCATAGACAGTGTTGGCATTGCTATATTGAAGTAGAAGCTTCTGTGTATGGTCTTTTCTACAATAGTTAAGGGTTCCATGCAGGAGTGGGGATAGTTATGGATAGTTTATCAATCAGCATTACAAACAGTCTTAGACACAACCATGCATCATTCCATAGTATTCAGTTCTGGGTTGTGGCACATTTTGACCAGTATGTCACAAAGCAACCAAAGCCCAGTTTTACTCCAACAGGCTCATGCTGTCCTGGGCAAACTAGGATCCTTGTAAGCCAACATACCATTAGCTGAATCTTATCAAGAAGGAGTTATATCTAGTGTACTCATACACACCAGGGGTATTGAAAGAAATCTGAAAAGATCACAGTAGTTGTGTTTCACATGGAAAGTAACACATAAACAGAAAAGATTAGACCAAGCAGATGATTGTAGAATGTTTAGTAAAGACTGAAAAATGAATGGAGACATTTTAAGATGTTCTAAAATTAGTAGAAAAAAATTAAATTAAAATTAGTAGAAGAGTGGTGAATAACTCATGATCTTTTGCAGCGTCCAAGGAAAGTTTGCTTTGTTTAAAGAAGCAAAAATGGCTGTATATGAAAGTGTATTTCTGATATATAAAACTGGGCGGTGAATGTTTCAGGAGAAATGTAAAAGTAAGCTGAATACACCAGGAATCGAATACTTAACTGTGTATGGTAAAACAAGACTGGACAAGCATTGAGAGGGCAATCAATGAAAGTGAATTGAATGCAAAGGTGAGTGGCCTTCATGAAATGTGCTCAGGTTGTCTGCTCATGTACAAAGAATAAATGATCACTGAAATGCAAAACCATTACATGAAGGAAGAATGATTGGGTTAAAAGGGAAGTTGAGAATAGTGGTTGGATGGAATTGATGAGATCACCAAAAAGTAAGAGTGAGAAGTTTATAGAGCTAAAGGTTGAAATGATGGAAGCAAGAATGGTTTGCTGGGATAGAAAAGTCCACTGTCCATAGTCAATGAAACTGAAGTCAATTAGATTTAGCTGTGTTTCCTTTTCATTTCTTGCCTCGTCTCCTTGGGTTACTATTTCTTATTCCTTTTCGGTACTTACCCTGAAAAAGAATACAGGTAGTCTTTGATTTACAACCGCAAATGAGACCAAAATTTTTGTGGCTAAGTGAGACAGTTGTTAAGTGAGTTTTGACCCATTTTATGACCTTTCTTGCCACAGTTGTTAAGTAAATCACTGCAGTTGTTAAATTAGTAACATGGTTGTTAAATGAATCTGGCTTCTCCATTGGCTTTGCTTGTCAGAAGTTCACAAAACGTGATCACATGACCCCGGGACACTGCAACCATCATAAATCGAGTCAGTTGCCAAGCATCTGAATTTTGATCACATGACCATGGGAATGCTGCAACGGTCATAAGAGTAAAAAACAGTCATAAGTCACTATTTTCAGTACCATTGTAACTTTGGTCATTAAACAAACTTGTAAGTTAACGACTACCTGTAGTATGGTGGGTAAGATATACACAAGTGACTTCAAGGTACCGTAATTCATCTTTAGAGACATGGAAAGGAACAGAGAGGAGCAAAAAGAAACCAAGCCAATACAGACTAACAAGCATATAGTAAGGATCCCTTAAAATAATTGCTTAATTTTTTTTAAAAAGGCCTTGTAGCCAGGTAAGCCATTAATAAAAGGAAGCTTATTTATATTAGAGAGAGGCACACGCAGTGAGTCTGAAGATCCCTGATAGGTAAACACGGGAAAGTTTTAATTCAGAATCCAAAACCCCCATGGTATGTCTGTGTGTGAGTGTGTGTGTGTGTTTTAATTTGCCCCACACAAATAAATCTTTATTTATCCCCAGAAGGAAGTTGTGTTTTGGTACAAGGCTGTTTGCACGGTGCTCTGATTTCCTCCCTTGGAAAATCCTGCAGAAGTGCCCTCTTGTTATATAACCAGCTCGGCAGATACAAATGTCTATGCTAACTTGCCGTCCCGTTCCTGTCTGTCCTCTTCCTTTCGCCATGAAGCGGTTTTCACCCAAAACGATCCTCCGCGTGCGAGTATGCTCTGTCCTGGCTGAAAAACAAGGATCAGATTAGAGGGAGGGAGGGAGGAAGCATCAAAGCTGCCTCTGTGCAGCTGGAGTTATCAGCTTGTGAGGGGGTTGCTTTGCACACCGCCTCCGCACTTGGACTGTTCAGACAGGGTGTGTAGAGTTCCCCTCTCCTGGCTTGCTTTCATGGTCTCACCCAGCTCTGACCTGCCTCAAATGTTGACACAATGTCACGTTTCCGACTCCGGTCTTTCATGTGCAGCCGGAGGCTAAATACGGCTGCTGGTTCCTGGAAACAGACGTGCCTGGCACCCTGTCAGTAGAAACCCAATCTCTATGCGGGCTTGGCACAGCACGCTGAATAACAGGGCCATCGCTCTTTCAGCAGGCTTTCAGCCATAAATAGGGCTCCCCGAGCAAGCTTCTGGGAATGTAGCAACATGATGAATGCTTTCTTTCCACAGAACATGAGGCTGCACAGAAAGCCAACGTGGGAATGCACCAGAGATGACAGCAGGAAGGAGCATAATCCGTGGTGGGAATATTTAATGCAGCTTTCCTGAACGTGGTGCCCTCCCTATAAGTGGAAATACTGGTCATGGTTGTCCTAACTGTTCCTACATACTAATGGTCAATTAGAGTCGCTGGGAAGACATTCTATTCTCGACTGGGGAGACATTATAATGCCTCTGTGAATCTATTAGAACTGCGGGGGATCACAAAACAATGGAAACCTCCACCCAAGGACTCTGTGCCAGCTGAAGCTGGTTCCAGAATCTCTCACTCCCACAGCACCAGCAGTGGTCACGAGCTGAGCTAATTTATTTTCAGCCAGGCTGCAATGTATTTGAAATGGCAATTAAAGTGGCTTCCTTTTTGTTCCTGTAAAGCTTTCAGAGCTCCTGGGTCACCCCGCCTCCTGGGGTCAATCCAGACTCTCCCATTTTCCCCACCGATGATCAGTTCCCCACCGATGATCACCGAGGTCTGGGAGCAGTGTACACATTATGAAATAAAGCTTGAAATGGGAGGGGCAAGGCACCGAGTGCATGAAATTTGCACTCCCCGATGAATCATCTGGAAGAACACTGACTCGCTTGTGGTGTTTTCAATGTTTTGAGGGGTGGTGGCAACAATGAAGATATCCACAGGAGTGGAAGTGGTCGACCAGTTGAACTTCCTGTGCTAAAATCTGCAAATTGCAGTGTTTGGGCTAGGACCGGTGTTAGATTACCCTGTTTTTCCTTTGTAGCTTTATGACCTGTCTCAGCTAGCAAGAAAGTAGGAACCCCATCATGTCTTTCAGGGGATCAGAAATTTCCCTGGAGATTCTCCTACATCCATTGTAGCATTCTTCCCTTCAGGGAGGAATATTGGCCGTGTCTCAGCTTTGTGGTTGCTTCTCCTTTTTGCACACAACACAGAGACACACAAACTCACACCTTTCCAGACCTTCAGTGATTTTTCTCTGCCTTTCTCGCTCATGATTTCAAACAAACCCCATCCTAATTGCTATCAGTGCCGCACCCTTCTTTCAGGCTTCTCCATTCCCAGCATGTGGCCAGAGAAGGAAGCTGCAAGAAACATACTGTTCTGCTGACACAAACTTGGGTTTCCCTATTTGCTTTTCTGAACAGCTCGGGAACTACACTGGAACGGGCACAGGTAGTTTCCATGCAAGCTCACAAAGTCAATGTTTGCCTGGAAAATCAGAAAATATTGGCATTGGATTACTACGTGTGTAGGGTTCTTTTGCTGCCAGTGTAGGATTAAAGGCAGGCAGTGTGGAGGCTGGACATTTTGTGCTTAACCCTGTAACCTTAAGCATTTTCTCAGAAACGGGATGTATTTCTGTCCCGAAAAATTCAGCAGTAACTGAGAGGGTCTCATAATTTTAGCCTTTCATCATCTGCTTGGGAAGCTCCCATGGGCAGATGCTGTTTTCCTGGAGGAGAAAACTAGTCATGTGCTCCAGAAGCTTCTTATCTTAATCTCTGACCAAGGTCCTAAATTAATCCCCTGCAGGGGTAGACAATCTTTTGGTTAGCCAAGCATTGACTTTAACAAGGAGCGTGCTGGGAGGGACATGTTGCAAAATAACTTGGGACTGTGGCCTGGATGTGGATTTTCTTTTGTCTTCTTTGGGGAGACAGACATTAGGGTATTGGGGTTTTTCACCTAAGCTAAATTTATTCTAGGGGTCTTCAGTGTTTGTTTTGGCCAAAATTCTGATTATAAGACCTGATTATAAAAAGTTGCCCCCGAATGGTTTGGAGGCTGCCTGTATGTTGCTGCTAACAGGAAGGTGGGGGAGGTTGATTTATGCATTAGGTATTAGGAACATGCTTACCGTATATAAAGTGTGTTTGCAGAAGGCTCTTAAAATATACACACAGAGACACATATCTGTTTTTCCACCCATCCTCACACACATTGTGGCAGAAGAGCTGCCTCTTTATCTGTAAAGCGTGCAGTGACAAGTGCCGAGTGTTTTTGCAGGGCTTTGAAAGATTCCTTGAACTGTGTCCTAGTACAAAAGAGCCTTTGAAAGGAGAATGATGTTGTCACGGAGTGTTTCAGGCCAGCAGCCCTAATTTGAACCAGAAAATTGTGACTTTAGCTGCTCTAGACTGGAAAAAAAGAAAGAACAGAACAGAAATCTCATGGCAAGTCAGCTTCTCCTCTCACAGATAACTGCAGTCGTATGAGAGGCCTTTATGTATTCTCAGGAGAAGTGCACTTGAGGAGATGGAAAATGAAGGCTGCACCAACACTATTGCTTTAAACGCTACCAATGTCTTCTATCTGGCTCTGCCTACTACAGGTAGAAGGTTATTTCCAGCAAAGGCTGTTCTGTCAGTTCAGGTTAAATGGATTTCTACCTTTCAGGCCACATAACTGACATCATCAGTGTCAAGAAAGGGTGCTCTTGAGAAGTAAGATATTGGCTTTGGGTAACTCTTAGCTATGTGACAAAAGGTTCGTGCCAACCTCACCAAAAGATCAAGAATAATACATACCCGAGTGAGAGGCACAGAAAGAACAGCATCAATCCTGCAGCATTTCTGGATGTTCCTAATGAAAATGGCTTCAGTCTGGAGCTTATTATCTTACCAGGTAGAAATCTTCATAATGCATATGTCAAGGAATATTACTGATCACTCAATAAAGCAAACACAGATGTGAAATGAGGACATTCTGAACATATCTACCAGATCAATGTAGGTTCACTTTTGTTGTTGTTGTTGTTGTTTCTATTGTATGTGAAAAGCGCCACATCAACTGCTGAGCAACTGGCACGGATGTGTGGATTTCCGCATGATTGAAATGAGCCATACGGCTGCTCCATGATATGATACTGATGCCTGGATAACACCATATGGGAAGGATTGTTATTTTTATGGTGGCTTCACAGAGCAACCACGGGTTTGATACCAGTCGATGTCCTGCAGGAATCAAAAATAGAGATTGGTAATCTATACTGTGTAATAAGACAGGAAATCCTGCCATGATTTCAGTATAAAATATGATGATCTGATCTTAGAACTAGGAACCGTGTTGCAGCCTGGAGAAGAGTAGAATGGTTGGCTCTTGTGATGTGGAAAGGAGCCATCTGAGTGTTTTATGAGAAGAATCTTGGTAACGATGTCTTACTGGCATTAGAGAAACTCCAGATAAAGCCTCAAATCTCTAAAGACCGCATGAGGAAGTAGAGGCATGTGCCTGACTTAGCTTCAGAAGGTGAAACAGTCCATTCCCAGGAAGGGTCACATTCAAGTCAGAAGATTTCCAAGTAATTAAAGCAAATTGGGGTGAATGAGTCATTTCGTTGCAGGAATTAGAAGCTAGGCGGGAGACGCCCTCTGCAACTAACCTCAGAATAAATCCTTGGGGCATCTGCATAGTAACTTGATTAAAGGCCTTTTTCCTTTAAGATTAGGATATAAGAGCAGAGTGGGGACTTACTAAACAATCACATTCCTCATAAAAGTCAGGAGAACCTGAAATTTCCTCCGGGGACGTTGCATTACACTGATATAGGGGTGGCTGCAGAGGGCAGGGACTCATTTAATTTCTTCTCTTTCTTTGGAAGGCTGAGGGTTGCAGTGGACCCAGTGATGATGATGCAAATGTGTCATCACATGGGTGGGGCTGGGATTTCCCTTTATTTTTGGTTCACCTCCCCAAATTTGCTGTTAAGTCTATTTTAGGTTTACACTAACACTTTCCATCCCCCCCCCACAAACAGTTAGCAAACAGACACTTGGCAATACAGCCAGAAAGAATTCAGGGAACTGTAAAATAGAAGTTTGGGGGCCATCAGTTGTCCATCTCTGCACCACCATTAGGATATTTCTGACAACACAGACCTGCCCTTTCTGCTTCCCAAGTCCAAGAACAGATGCCATGATATCCCTCCCAATTGCAAACGCAGCTGATTGCCAATGCTTGATGTTTGATGTTCAATATTTATTGTCTGCGGAGATTCTCAGTCATCCATGTCATGGCTGTCCCAAATATGTTTTTTCAAAAGACAACTGGACTTTCTTTGTTTTTCTTTGAAGACGTTTCGCTTCTTATCCAAGAAGCTTCTTCAGTTCTGAATGAACTGAGTTCATTATTTATTACATTTTTATGCTCCCACCAACCTTTCATTCAAAACTACTATTTTCCAACCAGAGCTCTACAGAATGGATGGTCTCCAGTACTTTGTACCATTCTAACAGCAGTCCCTGTTCTGATTGGCTAAAGTGCCTGGTATGCCACACCCCCTGCCTCCAGCAAGGGGTGTGGCCAAGCTACTACTTCTCCACTGGTAAGCATATATCATTTTTAAAAACTTCGAATAAATCCAATAATGGCTTTCTTCGTCTATGTTTTCCATTTGACACATTCATCTCCCAACTGGGTTTTCTGCCAAGGCTGTACCCCTTGCTTTTCCATCTCATCCCTACAGCACTGCAAAGTCACCTTTCTCCTTAAAAACTGTATAATAGAAGCACAACACTGCAATGTTTCTATGAATGGAATTATCATTTCTTCTTTGCTGCCATGGGCTTACAAGAGAAAAATGGGGAGAGAGGGCAATCTGTTCCACTGTTGCTTTGATTATTGAAGCATCAGAGCAACAAGGGGAAAAACAAACTCAAAGGGTGTCCCTTAGTGCCAATACAGGCAGACCAGGTAGAAGTACAGTTTGTTCAACAACTGTTCAAAGTTACAATGGCACTAGACAAATGGTACTTACGACTGGTCCTCAGAGTTCCAGCTGTACCAGTGTCCCTGCCAGGCATGGCTAGACTGGCCCATACAGGATTGGAAGGGCTAGTAACAAGGAGATTACAAATCAGATATTGAAATGGTTGTGGTCTTGACTGGCCCTGGCCCCATTGTTAAGCGCCTGCAATGCAGACTGAAATTTCTGAAGGTGGCTCAAACAACTCAGAACAGAACCAGGAGACAAGCATTAGTGTGGAATTGCCTAGAATGGAGATTAACGGACTTTAAGTGCAAGCTAAAATTTAAGACAGTATCCTTAAGGAGGGGTGACCAGTTTTTGAATATACCACATTCTTACCTAGGCATCCATATAACAAAAAAGGAGAAATGAGAATTGAATGGCTGCATGTTTCTCATTGGCCTCCAGGCATAACCTTTTGGTTAGTAAGCAACCAATAAGTAATTTCTCAATTATTGAGACACATAAGAAATTGCTGCAAGGTCTTGCAGATATACCTCTTTTTCTACCCAGCTTAGGATATTATTCAAATCAGTAAGATTTTCAAAAAGTACAAGAGGAAACTGGAATGGTCTTCGGAGAAGAAGAGGTTTAGCTTTGAGTTCTGGAAAGTACTTTTGGACGCCAATTCTATGGAGATCTGATGTGAGGCAATACAATTTGGTCTTGGTTAGATGAGATCTGCATTTTAGAAGATCTTTAGTAAAGTATTTTAGATGCTTTACTAAATAAACATTATTAAACGAACTATAGCTTAGTGTCATATATGACGCCACGATCACTTTCTCCAAAGGAAACAAAGCCTGAATAAGTCTTGGTCTTGTTACTTTGATATTGATGAGATAATTGGGGTGGGTGATTAAGATAGTCTGATCTTTCTTCCTTTAGGTCATGAAATGCTTCAGACAGGATGTCACTAGCTGTCATTTCATTTCTCTGAAGGCAGATACTGTATATAGAAACTAGACCCAATATAAATACTATAAATAGTCTTTCTGTAGAAAACCCCCCATTTTGTTGTATTTTTATTCCTGGTTTTTCTATTGCACTAATTATATTTGAAGGATAATTATATGTCTAGTTTTCTATTACCATGTTGTATCAGTTCTGATTTGTGGACCATTATTTCTTAGTGAAATGTGAATTTGTTGTAGTGTGTTGAACAATCCTTGGTTGAATAAATCATGACTCACCACAATTTGTAAACCCAACCTTCATCTGAAGTATTCCTCAAGGTTTCCTAAAAGGGCCTTAATAGTTCAATGAATTTGCAAACAAGGCTGTTTTACCTACTTTTTATAAGCTCTATAAACTTCCAAGAATGTAATCTTAGAATTTATACTTGGCACTGTGGCCTTGTTAACAACAGAGCATTCCTTAAACTTTATATGTACAGTACAATTAGAATTTACTGTAATTTATATTGCATGTGAGTTGAGGCACCACCTTGGAAAGCACAATGTCATATTATTTATGGTCTTTTCAAACTGCTACCATTTTTACTTCCTAATCCATCCAAGATAGTTCAAAGCCAACCTGTGATAATCTTCACATTTACTAACCATTTAGAATAAACAGAGATTACCATGATCCAGTAAAGGCTCTTACCAGTTGACCAATAGTGAATGCAAAGAATGTCATTCAATCAAGGCGTCTACAGTCATGGGTTCAAGAATAATAAAAATTCCTTTATTTAGTCAAGTGGAAAAGAAGAATAAATAGTTGACACATCCTTTTATCTATTTTATTTTAAGAGAGGCCTTTTTCCTCAAAACCAGGTAAACCTGGATTACCTGGTTTTAGTCTTGGAATTAGTCTGGGAATAATTCTCTCATATGATTATGAGAATCCATAACAGACTAAGAACTGAAAACAAAACTAACATGCTATGTTGTTATGCTGCATTCTTTCTATTTTTAAAAAAAGACAGCATGACTCTACAAAGGTAGAACTATACTTTAACTAACCTGTTTAGAATTCTCTTTCTCAGAATTGATCAGACAAAATATAGCATTCATTCATTCATTCATTCATTCATTCATTCATTCATTCATTCATTCATTCATCACATTTATAGAGCTCCCCATCTCACAAATATGACTACGGATGACATACAATAAAACTGAATATAAAAATAAACATGAAAAATACTTCATAATAAAATATTATTAATATTTAAAAAGAGGTCACATTTGGTGTTACACAAGCATAGCTATTTCACTGGGGGGGGGCAGCGGCGGGGGGAACCAGAGCTTCTTAGGAGGCAGAGGAAGAGCTCCCCTTATACAACTAGTACTAGAACCCACCTGCACAGCATCCCAACCCAGGTACTTAGCAAGAAGGGACATGAATCTAAAGAGATGGTGACCATATGGACTCGGTCCACTTCCTCAGCCTCCCAACAATTTCAAATCATTCCCAGATTGCAGGGCAGGATTCTGTCCTTTCTTCAGCAGTTCCTTAGCATTTGCAACAAGGGCTGCATTAAACTGTAAATCAGGGATGTCAAACTCAAGGCCTGCAGGCCAGATCTGGCCCACAGAGCCGGCCTGGAAATAGCAAAGGACTGGCCTGCGGTGCCCCTGTTAGTGCAAACAGGGCACGGGGAGGCTGTTTTTGGCCTGGATGGCCTCATTTTGGCCAACAGGGTACTGCAGGAGGTATCCGTCCAGTCTGCTGTCCATCCCCTCTTCCCCCCCCCCCCGCTGGCCCATGGAGGACAATTTCAATGCTGATCTGGCCCTTGAAGAAATCCAGTTTGACACCCCTGCTGTAAATAAATTA
>JANHJO010001876.1:4752-17944 GCA_032468235.1 Pseudoxyrhopus heterurus | reverse complement strand
TAGACCACTTTTAATTGAAAGCTAGAAAAATTGGCATGGTCCCACCAATTTTAAAATTAAAAAGTTTAATTGGTCAAAATCTCATGAGATTTTCAGGTCTTAAAAGATTTCAGTAACATCATCAGTTGATTCTAGTATTGTTTGAACCTTGTAAGGTTTGGCAATTTCAGCCATTTCTAATGTAGTGAATTTATTTCTTAATTAGATTGATATCCCATCTTTTCTTCAGGAGCTCAAGGCAGTGTACATAGCATTCCCTTCATTTATTTTTCCCCACAAAAAGAATCCTGTGAGGCAGGTTGAGCTGAGAGAGTAACCGGCCCAAAGACACTAGTTAATTTCTATAGCTAAGGGTGAATTGAGCTGAACTAAATCTAACCACAATGCTGCCATAGCTCTCAAACATTATGGACATCATGTGGAGTATCACAGATCTATCCTGGTATCTACAGACATTCCTTATCCTAGACTTACTTTAACCTAAAAAAAATAGCTGTAAAGGTTTCAAAAAAGGAATGAACACAACAGAAGGAGCAATGTTTCCCAAGTTGGTGACCTTCTTTAAGACTGTTGGGCCTAATTGGAGTGTATAGTGTAATATATATGGAGCTTTACATGTTGGACATAACTGAAGTAGAGCTTTTAACTGTGTTCAACAGCCAAGAGGTACCTTGAATTATCTGTGACTTGGAAATAGTGATATTCTTACAAGTGTGTTCATCTATGGAATATTGAAGAGCATCTAGCAAGTTTTTGAAAATATCTACATGCTGATCACTGAAATTTTCCCAGTTAAGAAAAAGTGTAATGGGGCCTATTTCCCTTAGTTCTTGTCCCTTCAGAGAAGAATCTTCTCATTCCTGTTTCCTACAGGCTGTTTCTATTATGGGATGTCCAGAGTTGAAGGGGACGTATTCTCTCTCTCTGAGGAGAACTGCACAGTCTGTGTCTGCCTGGTGAGCCTCAGGGAGTTGGGGCTGGTATTTCTTTGAGGACATATAAATTAATACTTGCTAACACTGGTATCTTTAGATGGAAATAAATATAATGACTGTTGCTTTTGCTCAGAGCCATCTAACAACATTGTACTGAAACTTGTAAATGTTTTGATGGACATCTGTTTTTTGACCAATAGACCAGAAAGCAGGGTTGAGTTCCTCCTCCCCCTCTCCTTCCCCCCACCTCCTCCTCCTCCTCCATTTTACTTTATAGTACAAATTATTATCCAATTTAACATGAAGTTTCAGACCCACATGATTTTATAATGTAGCCATATCTTGGGTCACTGATTGCCAACTATTTGTTAAAGATGCCAAGTTTAAAAAAAAAGTACAGGAAGAGGGGAGAACAATAATATAGTGAAAGACAAAATACTTTCCAGCTTCTGTCAAACTTGCGTTTTCATGTTGCTTTCATGCCATCCAAACACCTTTTCTGAACCTGGCTGTTCAGAGGGTTCAAGGAGGGTGCAAGGAGGATTCCCTTTGATTTTAAACCTGTACAAGGATCCCATAGGCAGGAGCAGGATATAGTGTGTTACTATCCTTCTCCCATGGCCCTTACAAACCCCTCACTACAAGCTGTACTCTCTTCCTTTTCAGCCTTCATTTTTAGCACTCTTATCCACATAACCACTGGGATGCCTGTCTCCAGTGGTTGAAGTCTGCTATCCAGGAAGAGTGCATAGAATTGATTGGGTGAGCAGAGTTTTTCCAAGGGGTAATTTTATAGTGAGATGCACTGAGACTTTTTACCAGCCACATCATGGCCAGGAGCAATACTAATCCTACTGTTAGGCAGTAGGTGTCACGAAAGGAGAGCATATTCTCCAGTGTTAATTTAATTGGTTTTGTATTTATTGCCAAAGAGAAGCTTGTAGGATGTCTCTGTCTCAAAGCTGAAGTGTTGGTGGTCTTGGGTACTAAACACTTGACGTAGAGCATGTACTGTTTATCTGAGGTGGCAAAATGCACTGATGTGGTCCAGAGTGAGGAGCATTTGGAATTTAATGGAAACAATGGGTGTGAGCATTTGGGAGGAGAAGGATTATGTTCACAACAATTCATTCATTCTTTGTCACAGTTTTTTTTTCTTATCTTGTTGCCTAGAAATTATAGTGGCTGAAATCTAAATTATCCTGATGCCACAAGTTTATGGAACACATTCACAAATATAATCCAGATGTGACATCAGGCTGAAACTGCATTGCAGAAAAATGAAAAATCAAACAAACTGCACTATAATGTTTGTTTTTCATTCCAGGCAGGCAACATTTCCTGTATTTCTCCAGAATGTACTCCCAGTCCATGTCCCAGTTCTGCTCAGACTGATTGTTGTCCCTGCCAGCCAGGTAGATCTCTCTCGATTACTTAATTATTGCCTTGAAGACATCTTGTTTTTTTTAGAGACAGTGTAAAACAAGATGGGTGGAAATGGTGGGAAGTCCTTCTTTGAAAGATTTCATCCAAACAAGTAGGATATCCTATGAGTAGGTGATGCTAGGATTCATAGTATAAAGTGCTTCCCTCTGTAAGTGAAATGGGTTTTTTTTTTCAAAAAAAGTGATCAACCAATCAATCAATAAATAATGGAAATATCAAGTAAATATAATTATCTGGATTACAACTGTCCTCTTCACATGCAAATAGGGAGTAAGTGATTATGTTGTGATTTGGTGGGGGTAGTGGTGGGGAATAACCTGCACATAGAAAGTAAGTACAAGGTCAGAAGTTTGGTCCTAGTTCTAGTGTTCTAAGTGGAAGGAACCATGGGTATAAGAACTTTTAGTCATAATGATAGAGTATTGTATGCAGGGAGAACACTACTACATGATGTAAGGAAAGCAAAACATTTTCTACAAATCTACTGACCAGGAGGGCAATAAATGAAAAGAGCCTACATCGAAATTCTACACTGCTTTCCAGTTTTAAAAACTTCCAAGGCAATTTACTACATTCAGCTGAAGTGAGGATTAAGGCCATGAATGGAACATTTTAAGAGGCATGGAATAAGTAAATGAAAGATCTTTTTTCTGCTGTGAAAAAAATAAATACATTTGATACTATACAGGGCATCTTGGGGGAAGAATTTCAAACAAGGATGCCGAATAAATGAAAATTAAAATCCAAGTGTCTGTGCAGTATGACAAGACACAGTGGTATAAATTTACATCATAAGAGCTATGGGCACAAGATCATTAGAGCTGCACATTTATAAATGTGATACCATAAATTAATTGGTCCTTTATCAGGTCAACAATGCCGCTCTTTTCTATGGAAAGATCACCTGTGCCATATTACTCTTTTCCTGAATGAATCTTCTACCAGTATAGCAGGACTGACCTGTTGTTTTCCTCTGTAGCAGAATGTCATTTCCGTGGGCAAATATACACAGAAGGGATGGAGTTCAACCCAGATGGTGATAACTGTACTATCTGTGTGTGCAGGGTATGTGTTTTATCTCCCTTTACTCATCTTCCTTTTTTTAAAAAAAATATTGAAGTTTATTGTAATGTAAATACATAAAAACAAGGATAATAAGGGACTGAGGAAAAAGAAAGAGGAAAAAGGTGCAAGATAAGAGGAAAAGAAACAAAAGTAGTGACTTCCAATCTTTTTCAGTGTAGTAAAATATAAAATACAACTACAACCTCAATTT
Source organism: Pseudoxyrhopus heterurus (assembly GCA_032468235.1). NCBI lineage: Eukaryota > Metazoa > Chordata > Lepidosauria > Squamata > Pseudoxyrhopus > Pseudoxyrhopus heterurus. The sequence goes on along the minus strand of JANHJO010001876.1, from coordinate 14,287 downwards.
TTTATTTAATATGTTTAGTAAGTATTAGCCATTTCTATAACAGATTAGATTAGTATAATCTAATCATCAAAAGCCAGGATCAAACGTTTTTTTTTCAGTTTTGAGCATAAAGTTCACAAGTAGTTTCAAGTAGATATAAAACTATATATATTATTTTCTTTTATTAAAACAGTTAATTTTGCCATCTCTCCGTCAATTTTTCCATTCATTTTTCCATTATGGGAATTGATGTATCTTTCCATTATTGTGCATATAAAATTCTTCCTTCAGTCAATGTATATAATAAAAAAGTTCCAATTGTTTTTCAAGCTCTTTGTCCAATAGTCGTAAAAAGAAAACTTCTGGTTTCCATTTTGTATTTGTTTTAAAAATCTTCCAAATTAAAATATAAATCTGGCCCCAATATTTCTTTCTTTATCACAAGTCCACCAAAGATGATAAAAAGTATCTTCTTTACAATTACATTTCCAACAATATTTCAGACACCTCTATATATATTTTACAGTTCCTCAGGCATACCTTTACTTATCTCAGAGGATGCTCAAATTACTTTTCTTTCACTTAGTATACATACAGTTTCTCTTGATTTCTTTCTCTTGCGTACACAAAAATGCACACTGTTACATTTTCTCTTCCAATGAAAAGCATATGATGAGATATAAACATTGGCAGCAGCTTAAGCCTGGGCTTTACATCATTTTTATCTAAGAAACCATGCATTATAATTATTTAGAAGGATGACTTTGATCTTTTATTTCTGGTTGTCCTTAAACCCTTATAACTTTTCTTATCTGTTCAAGGGGAAACATTTTTTTTCTACTTCACTGCAGAAACTTGAAACTGAGTTACATGAGTTTTATTGGTATTCCAGAACTATGTGTCAACTGTGAAATTGGCTAAATGAGGCCTCTGAAGGGAAAGTCTATTAATAGCCCTCAAATGCTGTGTGGCAAAGAAGAAGGCCAGGTAGAAAATGTTGAAGCATTTTTTTAAAAAAAATCATGCCACATTTTTCTTTTGTCATGGCACTGAAAGCAGTGACAAATTAAAAATGCAAAAGTAAATAAATAAACTAATCAATAAATAAATACACTCAAACTCAGTTTAAAAATATATAACATGTAAAATCACATGAGTCAACTCCAAGAGCATATTTCTGGACATTTTTTTTATCCTTTTTCTAAATATAGACCTATTTGGATTAAGAATACTGTCATGTGGGAATGCGTTCTACAAATAATATCTCTTGTACATAACTGAAGTAGTCCTGAATGGTATTAAGAATGATGGAACACAAAAAGACAAATAATAAATAGATGGCAGCCTGTTTCATCCAGCTGCTGCCAACAGTAGATTGCTTACTAAGGTGACCATAGAATTCTTAATTGTATATTCTAGTTCAGGGGTGTCAAACTTGTGGCCCGCAGGCTGGATGCGTCACACACTGGTCATGCTCACATCCGGTTTAGTGAAGGGGGAAAAAAGTCACGAAACGTCATGTGACGACCCCATGATGATGCAAGTTTGACACCCCTGTTCTAGTTGGAAGCCAAATTGAAACAGATCCAGAAAATCAGTAGAGAAACTCTGCAAAGCTTGAGAGATTTCCCTAATTTAAAAATATCTGTTAAAAAGAAATTGTGGACACCTGTCTTGATGACTTCCTCTCTGTATCCTTTTCATTAATAATGGTACCTGGTCCTTCTTCAGCAAGGTGAAGTGGAGTGCTCCTTCATTCCATGCCCCACCCTGGGATGTCCTCATGAGGACTGGCTGTTGGCTCCAGGACAGTGCTGCTTCACCTGCCGAAAGACTGCACTCATGACAGGTGAGACCCCTGCAGCCAGCATGCAAGATATCAGCGTTCCAAGTAATGCATCCATAGAAAGCAGAACTCCGAGGCAGCCGTATTCCTCAAAGAACAGTTTATTGGATACATCATATTGGCACAACTGGTGAAAGCTGACTCTAAAGGTTCCTGTGGCTTTCACCTAATTAAAAGTAAAAGTTTCCCCTTTCCCCCAAGTCACTGCTCACGCTGTCCAATCAAGGTGCTGGCCAGTTGCTTGGTTACTTCATTCCTCCTCTGTCCAGTCACCTGTGAGAATGTCCTTGGTTCCCACAGGAAAACTTTCTCTAGGAGTTGTAGCAAAAAAATTACAGTGCATTACTTTCTTCATGGTTAGGAACAGAAAATACATCAAACCAAATATCAAACTAGCCATCCATGCAGAACTTGATTCTCTTTTACAACCATGGATGCAACCATGATGTAAATTGCTGGTAATATTTCTCCTAGAAGCATGCTGGTAAGAGAGAGCCTTGTATCTTTTCTGAGATGTTTCTTTTCATTGTCTCTCTTTTCTGGACCAGGTTGCTTTATAGATGACAATGGAATTGAATTTCCAGTGGGACAACTCTGGTCACCGGGTGATCCCTGTGAGTTATGCATCTGCCAGGTGAATGATAACCTGCTCTATTTCACTTAGTTTTAACCTTCCAGTCTTCTATCGCATGATATTTTTATTATATTATATATTATATTATTATTAATAACAATAGTATTAATACTAATATTATTTTATCATCATCATCAGATTTTTATCCTGTCTTTGCTATAGTAGCTCCTTAACATTCCTCAGCAAAGATTCAGATGGATACTTTAAAGAACGTTGCTCAAACTCCAGTTGTGTTTGCCTCTATATTCTAGGAACATTGGGCAGAGTCAGATATTAAATGCAGTCTTCCAGTATCTGAGTTGGACAAAAAAGTATGCAGGTGTATATTGTGTTGCCTTCTTTGACAATCCATAGTCTGCTTCAATAATGAAGCTGCCATTTTACTGTTTTAATGCTGGACAAGTTAAGGGAAGTGAAAGGAAGCCACTTGGCTTAATTTCTCCTCACACCAAGTGCTCTTGTCAATGGGAAAAACAATTATCATTCACTATTGACAGAACCAGCAATTCACAGCTCTCAGAGTCCATTGCTTTCTGGCTGAAATTGATCTTCTACAAAACAATGGTAGTAATAAAGGAGAATATTTGTAGTTTAAGAGTGACATGAGGGGTCTTCGGTGCTCTCTGAGCTTGCTTGTTTTCTTGCAGACATTTCATTATCCAAACTATGTAACATCATCAGTGCTAATGAAATATCTGCAAGAAAACAAGCAAGCTCAGAGAACACCAAAGACTCCTCATATAGTGCTGGACTAGGATTAACCCGATTTTTTTAAAAAATTGGTCTATTGCTCTTTCAAAAAGAGCCTTTCAAAAATCAGGCCGAGACTGATAAGTACCAGCTATGCATTACATGAGCAGATCCACTAGCCTTCAGGGGTCTGGTTTTTCCTGCAGTCTAAGCCAAAATGGCTAGGGGGAGAGTGCCCATTGCCTGGTGGCAATGCTCACTCAAAGTTATAAGGCATTGATGCATGAAACTAGGTATCTCTGGGCTAATCCTGATTCCAGAGTGCAGACAGAACACCAGTGAGGCTCTAGGATATGAATGCTAAGATTGTAATCAACTTACCCAAGATGATACCATCCAACACTGACATTATTGGGTGTAAAATAACAGAAGACCTCTAGAACCTTTTGAAGACAACTAATAGAAGACTGATACTTCTGTCGGGATGGAGGCAATGGAGGGTCTGTCTACCAACAACAGACCAGCATTTTGTGCTGTGGGTTTCTGTGAAGTTCTTTTCTGTTACAGGCAGATGGTTCAGTGAGCTGTAAGAGGACAGATTGTTTGGAGATATGTCCTCATCCAATCCAAATCCCTGGACAGTGCTGTCCAGATTGCTCAGCAGGTAAAATTCCATCTTTTCAGAAAGCTGTTTTCTTCTTAGAGAAACAAAATATTTCCCTTCCTAGATCATCCATATTGTAATGAACATGAATACAGCTGTTTTTAAAACAAATACATACATAATTTTTAACATTTTATACAAAGGTTGTACAGAAAATGAAGACAGCGGACATACCATTTAGTTCTGCTTCTTGCCTCTGCCTTTGCTTTTAAAGTAGACAGAATATTGTTCTGTTCATGTATAAATGTGAGAAATCTATCTCAAATGAACATTCCTGTTTTTAAAAAATGTATCGTGGTACTCATTATGAGAAGACAATATGTATAGGCAAAGGCATAGTAAGCCGAGAAAATAATTTCCAAAATTATTACTTTTTGTGGTAGCTTCTTTTCAGTAAATACTTAACAGCAACAGATGCTGTCCATGTTCCACTTGAGTACTTTCAGATTAACATTTCCTAAGATTTTCATCAAAAGGCATTGTGCAATTATTTTGTCCACCCACCCCAAACAAGCATCTATCCATATGATGTCTACTTGTCTTATGTTTTCTTGAAAGCTTTTATACAGGCCATCTGGTTCAAGCTGACCAAGTAAATACATTTTTTCCCTTTCACAACAAAAGGCTGTACCTATGCAGGAAAGATCTTCTACAACAATGAAACCTTCCCCTCTGCCTTGGACCCATGTCTAAGTTGCATTTGTTTGGTAAGTCCTCTGCTTCTCTTACCCCAGACTGAAAAAAATGCTAAATCCTGGTAATAGTGAGTGAGCAAGAGTGGTGAGCGAGTACATGTCTGTATAAATTTTCTAAACAAACAAACTGTCCATAATGCTCTTTGGGCTAAGAGGCCACTTCCCAAGAGAGAATCAGAGTGGTATATCTACTCTACCCTCCCTTAACCTTTCAGAGAGATGCATATGTAAATTATGTCATGCTTCTATGCATGGGGTTTAACCGCTTGACATTTCTTACTAGAATAATAGGACTTGAGTCAATCCAAGAAGGAATAATTTGAAAATTGCTCATAATGTTCCATGTGCACTTTTCTCCTATACTTAACACACCTCTCTTGACTCTTAGAAAACAGATCTATTTGCTATTTTTGTGAAACATTCTTTTGTAATACTACAAAAAGTATATTCCTGACTACAGCTATTACTAATGAACTATTCGGAGGGTGTGGGGGAGGAAGAGAAACAAATAGAAATAAGGAAGGGAAGGGGAAGAAACCTAAAAAAAATGTGTTAGGAAATGAAGCTTTTAAATTGCAGTATAATAATATTGCTTTGCCATTAATATAGGTTCTTGTGTGTCTATTTGTGTGCATGTGTATGTGGGCATTCTTCTGGATGTGTGTGTACATGTACAACTCTATGTCTGTGCATGGACCTTATAGCTGGGCTCTGTAGCCTGTTCTCCTGTGGACTGTGTCGTATCCTGTACATACCCTTTCCATCCAGAAGGCGAGTGCTGTCCAATTTGTCATGGTAAGCATCACAGCAATGTGGCTTTTCTAAAAGACTATTCCAAATGTAATCTATATACTACTAATTGCGCTTTTTGCTATTGCTTTTCAAGAGAATTTGTGTCTTGGTTTGCATTTGAAATGCAACTGTGGTTTGAAACACAGTTATTGACTCTAGTTATTTTGCTATTAAGATGAAAATTTAAAAAAATGATGGAGAAAATAAATAACCTTATTTTAGCATTGAGGCATCCTGCTTCTCCCTGATGTACATAGGAACTGAATAAGTTGCAGGAGAAAATTTAGTAGAAATGCCCCTTCCTTATTGAACAGGAAGCAATAAAAGAGCAGAAGCTGAAGGGAGGGAATTGATAGTAAAAGGCACTAAAAAGCCAGAATAATGCTTTGAAACCAATTTTAGTTCAAATGGTGCAGGAATTGAAATTTTTGGCCAGTCTAGAAGTAAGCAGTGCTACAAATCAAGTTTGGAAAAACATTTTTTTTAACAAAGTGAGCAATCAAAGGACTGCAATTCCATTTAAAAAAAAACACGTGTTGTTCTTTTACAAAACTGTATCACCAGTTTTCTTTTCTGTGATGAAGAGTTTTGCATAATTTGTGGGTTTCATATTTTCATGCAGAGTAATTTGTTTAAAACAGTGTGCCTGCACTTGACATTTATTTATTTATGTATAAACTAAACAGTTGTCTGTCCAGTTGGTTGGAATTTATGCATGGTCTTTATTGCTTAGATAAGACTAAAAATTAAAATGTTAGAGAAGTGTGTTAATAACTGATTTGGTTCTTGAATATTCAGCTTGATATCTGATGGGTTATTTACCTTTTTTGCTATAGGAATTCTCACCTAAACAATCATTTCTGCAGTAATCAGCAGTTGGGATGTTCCAGTAATCTTGAGTAATATTTAGTATTATAGAATGTAACTTTTGAATTTTTATATGACACTATATTATAACTTGGTCATATTGCCTCATAAGCAGGTCTGTGAATAGTATGTTCATGGTTGGAACTGTATTTCTTATGCATTCTTTTTCTGTAGACTGCAATTACAAGGGAAGAAAAGTAATCAATGGTCACAACTTTGTTCCTGAAGATGAACCCTGTGTTTATTGTACCTGCCAGGTGAGATGTGAAGGTTTTGGAGAAGAGAGAGACTCTATTCCTTTACCTTCTTTCCTGTTGTTTCTTTTGAAATCTTAAATAGGCCTCAGCTAAGATGTGGTTGATAATCTGTCAGATTCCACTGACAGTATTATATGTCAATCATTTCTTCTTTGAGTTCTCATAAACTCCTGCTTCTGCCACCAGTTACCTTGTCTCCTGTCAGCTTCTTCCTTGATTGCCTCTGATTTTTCCACTGTGTGTGTGTGGGTCTTCTCCCATAACTTTTGCTTTTCCATTATGTATCCAATATAATTGCTTTAATTTCTATTGAATAGCCTGCAGGATAGGTAGCAGAAATTGCAGAGTCTATAAACAAACATTTATTCATGGTAAACTCAGAAAATAACTGAATTAATCTAAAGTAACCCAGAGTCCCTTTGGGACTTGGGCGGCATACAAATACAACTAATAAATAAATAATAAATAAGTAGGCCGAAAGAAAAAAAGCAAAACAAATCTGATCAGTAGCAATAGAAATCCTACTAAACAACAGCCCTAGCTCCTCCTGGCCTAAAAACGACAGAGGTCCTGTCTTAGAACAATATAATTGTAACTCTTCCCACAATACACAACAGCTTCATTATTAGTGCTTCCAGCAATCAGTTTGGTATTACTTATCCTAATATTACAATCCACGATAATCTCATCAATTTTCTCCAGCACGATATCTCAAGAGCATAATTTCTTCTTTGTTCAGCTTTTTTGAGGATCCAGCTTTCACACCTATGTATAACAAAGAGAACATATTGTATTCAAGCTCTAAATTTAATTCTTCTCTTATGTATTCTTGCATAGCTTCCAACTATGCCATGCAATAATAAAAATACTAGAAAAATATAATGGAACATCCCTAGGACAGAAGGACATTGAAAGGCAACGTATTCACCTGCTGCAATCAGTGATTTCTTGCTCTTTTATTTTCTCTCCCTTCAGCTTGGGGAGGTGAGCTGTGAAAGGAAGACTTGTCCAAAGACTTGTACAGAACCCTTTGGTCCTCTGATTCATTGCTGCCTGGACTGCCAAAATAATGAAGTTATAGGTAAATATTTTTGTCACATATGTCTGAGGAATCTATTGCTCTTCATTCCACCCTCTCAGATCTACAACAAGGATGCAACAATTTGGGGAGCAGAAAAAAGTATGTGATATTATACTACCTCTTTTAAGGAAATATAAAAATATTCTATGCATAGAACTGTTTTCAGAAGCTACATTAAGTTTGTCATGCAAAGCAAAATTGTCTCGGATGGTAATGGAGGTCAGAACAGAGGAGACATTGTATTTGCAATTATAAGGTATTTGAGAGTCTGTTGGGAAATCTGATGAACAAATTCTAAAAAAGTCTGCCTTCCATCTTCTGACAGTCACTGGTGTGCAAGCACTTTTCTATTAATTTTGCTGCTCTATCTATAGCAGGACTACTAGATTCTGTAACAGCTTTGTTCCTTTGTAAACTCATAGGATTTTTTTTTGTATATGTATATATCCGAACTAGACTGTGATGTTTCTCTGTGTTATATATGTGTGTGTATGTATGTGGATATATGCATAATGGTTATCTTTTGAGAGCTGAATGCAACAAAATTTCATTTTAATGTATGCTGATTAGTGTACATTTAAAGTTGCAATAAAGATTCTATTCTATTCTATTCTATTCTATTCTATTCTATTCTAATTCTATTCTACTCTATTCTACTCTATTCTATTCTTTTCAATATCTATTCTATTCTATTCTTTTCAATATCTTCTATTCTATTCTATTCTATTCTATTCTATTCTATTCTATTCTATTCTATTCTATTCTATTCTATATTCTATTCTTGTTTCTGTTTCTATTATTTCCATTCCATTCCACATAAGTAATGCCCAATTTTATGACCCTTTTGTCACAGTTGTTAGGCAAATCACTGCAGAATCACTGTTAAACCAAACATGCGGCCGTTAAGCAAATCCAGCTTCCCCCATTGATTCTGGGGAGCGTTATAATTGTGAGCGCTCACTAAATGAACTGTTGTACGTCGTGGACTACCTGTAATGGATGCATACACTGGACTAGATGTTCTCTAAGGGGCCCTTGAAGCCCTTATATTCTATATTTCTGTATCAGGGAAGAGAAGCAGTTTGGTGTAGTGCTTAAGGCGCCAGGCTATAGAAATCAGGCGTCCTTGAGTTCTAGTCCCTTTTTTACGCACCAAACCAGTTGGTTGATTTTCAGCCAGTCCCTCTCTCTCAGCCCTGAGAAGGAGGCAATGGCAAACTATTTCTGAAACCTTTCCAAGAAAACTACCAGGACCAGCCCAGGCAGTCACCAGGAAGCCACACTAAGTTTTTTTAAGTTTTTCCCTACATTAAAAATGTTAGGGAAAGGCTGTTTTGACCAGATGGTGAAGGCTGAACATTTGAGGAATTTCTCCCTGCAAGGATCATTTGCACAGACCCTCTCTTGATAACCAGGTTTAAAAAAATGATGGGTCCCTCCCCCTTGCTGTGTTAGATCCTTGTAGCTTTGGGACGCATTTCAAAAACCCTCTGCAAGAAATCAGCCTTCCATTCAACTGCTGAGTCTAATACACAAGAGCGAGCTGCCTTTTAAAAGTCTTTTATGTTCTAAAAATAAGAAGAGGACACACTATATTGCTTTATGCCCTCTGCATATATTGCTCTACGGCCTAAGATATAATGAAAAGCTTAATAAATGCATTAATTTTATAACAGATATTATTTATCCTATGGATGTTTCATCTGTTAATTAACTTTGGGTTATGTTGATTTCATTTTAATTACTGTAACACACTTTTTTTCTCTTCGTTGCACAATTACTATTTAATGGAGGCACCGTAGGAGGAGAGCTATGCTATTTATGATAGCCAAAATTAAGCAGGAATCTGATAGCACCTTTACTGGTTAACAAATTTTCTTAAAGCCACCCATTTTCAGGAGCTGCAGCTTCCAAAAGCTTCTGTCTTTTAATAAAGTACCGTATATACTCGAGTATAAGCCGACCCGAGTCTAAGCCGAGGTACTAATTTTACCCAGGAAACCTGGGTAAAATTATTGACCCGAGTCTAA
>JANHJO010001874.1:45343-58555 GCA_032468235.1 Pseudoxyrhopus heterurus | reverse complement strand
GGGATTTGAACTGCTAAATTGCAGGCAGCTGGGAGCTGAATACTTAATTACAAAGTACAGCGTTTAGCCCGCTGCACAACTCAAGGCTCAAAGTTTCTCTTGCAAAGCGAGACAGCTGAGTTTTGCTCCATTTTACCAACCTTTCTTGCCACATTTGTTAAGTGAATCATTGCAGTTAAGTTAGTCGCACGGTTGTTAAGTGAATCTGGCTTTCCCCATTGACTTTGCTTATCAGAAGGTAGCAAAAAGTAACCCCAGGATACCGCAACCGTCATAGATACGAATCAGTTGCCAAGCAATCTGAATTTTGATCACGTGACCGAACGGATGCTGCATTGGTGTGAAAAATGGCCATAAGCCATTTTATTGCTGTTGTAACTTGATCACTAATACGAAAGATTGTAAATCGAGGACTACCTATATTTAAATAAAGGCAGCAAACAGATTTAATTGTCCTACCTTTTTCATGCCAGAGATGAGGTGGCCTGAGAAAAAGTGCCTGGCCCAAAGTCTCCCAGCTGGCACTTATTTTTTTAGATTTTTCTTTATTCTGCCTTAATTTCTTTTATAAATAACTAAAGGTGCCAAATGTTTCTAATACCTGCTTCCTCCTCCTGTTTTCTCCACAACCACCCAGTGAGGTGGGTTGGGCTGAGAGGGAATGGCCCAAGTCACCTAGTCGGCTTTCATGCCGGAGAAAGGACTAGAACTCGCCATCTTCTGGTTTCTAGGCCAGTGTCTTCACCACTATACCAAATTAGCTCTTAGTGCACTGTTTTGTTTTCCAATGAAGGAGATTTAGTTTGCTAGCTTATTTTTCAGTTTCTGTTTAGGAAAAGCCAGCATCTCTCTGGGCCTCCCCGCTTCAGAGAAGTACTAAAATTAGATGATTTTCCAGTTGGAAAGTATAATATAGTTGCAGATAAGCTAAGAATTGAGTATATACAGTGAGTTTTGTTTCTGTAGATAACATGAAACGGTATGTTTTTGACATAGGAAGCACTGAAGATTGTATGTATTTGCAGTTTACATATTCTAAAAGGGATAGAGGCTGGGCAGTTTAAAACACCCAAATAAAATGTTCCTTCCTTTGACCCTTAAATTCTTGCCAAGACACTAATGTTTGTGCATATAAGAGCCATTTGATGTTGACCAATTCTACCCTTGAAACTCTTGTAATATTAAGGTGAGAGCATGCATGATTTAGAATTTCTGCAATCAGAGAAAAAACATCTTCAGTTTACTGCTTCAGTTATCAATAACCTGATTATTTTTAACCTTTTAGGATCCTTCCAGTGAAATTGCACAACAAGAATCAAAACAGAGGTATTACTGTGTTATTTCAGAACTTGTTTCTAGAACTTCTTATTCTTTTTCTCTAACAGTGGGGCATATCCCAAACTTAGCACAATAGCTTATGAACATTCAGTTTCAAATCTTGTGGCTTTAAGAATATTTAGATCATATAAACATAATTTTGTGTGCTTTTGCAAACATTTTGTGATAGGGTATATATTTTCTTTCAAAAACATGCATTGCAGCATTTTAAATGGCATATTGAATATTTGGAAAACCTTTAGGAAAGAGAAAGTTGTAATGGGTGTGCACTAACTTTTATGGTTCTCTGCAAACTGGGATCAGTAGCTTCTGTTCTTGTTTAAAATTTCCCCAGTATTCTGTTGTTAAAACATTTTACTGTTCAATGCTGAAAGATATATTCATGATCAAGCTGGTAAAATAAATGGATTTTACGTTTTTCCAGTTAATTTCCTATTAGGATATGAGCTTTCTGGGATAATTTGTAAGCTGTCATCCTGATTAAAAAATTTGCTCTGGCAATTACTTACAAATGTAAAACTGATTTGATTTTCAGTTTTTGAAGAATTATAAAAATGAAACATGTTAATGTTAAAAATTAATATGCTGGAATAATTAATGGGAAAATACCAAAAGATGATATATAACTAAATCATGCATTGGTTTATAAAATTAACAGATATTATAATTAGCATTTTAGCAGAAAGCAGAAACCTTTGGAGCATTTTTTATTTTCTGCTGTGTAAAATTATTTCATTATTACAGGGAAGCTGAAATGCGAAATAATATTTTGGCTCAGGTTTTGGATCAAGCAGCACGTGCCAGATGTAAGTATTTATTTAACATTGTTTCACTTGCTGTATATGACCATTCAGTTTGCAGAAAGCAATTTTGGGTGACATTTGTAAGAGATTCAAATAAAGGATTAGAAAATAGAATAAAATAAACCTCTTGAATGGAAGAGAAATAAACAGAGCAACAAAACTAACAAAATTCACAGGCCAATCACAGTTTCAGTCACGATGGATTCATCCAACATTCTAGCCCAATGCCCAGGGAAGAACCAGGTTTTCAAGAAAGAAGAGTGTTGGCATAGACCTCTAGGTTAAAGCCTTATTTCATTGCAAGGAAGAGTGTCATGGGCTGTAATACCATCCATTGCCTAAATGGCACTGACATCGTATGCATACCCAGAATTTCATGGGTCAGCAGTCCTCCACCTCACGAGATTTGAATTGCTATATCTTACTGGTGTCATTCATCCAAAAGCATTACAGCATGCTATATTTAATATCCTTAATTATAGCAATATTTACATACTACCTGTAGATATTTCATTTTGTCTTGATTGTGGCATCTGAATATTCGCAGCAATTACTTGATCTCATTATTTGAAAAAGTGATGCATGTATAATCTAAAGCAAACATTGTAGAGTTGTCCTAAGATCAGTTAAAATACAAACTACTCCTTGAACTTCTGTACTGTTCTCTAGTTGGCCAGCTTTTATAAATATAGGTTTTATTTGAACACCAGTAGGTATAAGGGTTGCCCTTCTTAATTCAAGATTAAGGTGAAAAGTCTGGGATGGATGTAATAAATCTTTTTATTCTTGAATATAGAGTTGTGAGAGCCAGCATGGTACTTAAAGTATTGGACTAGGGCTGGAGAGATCAGATTCAAGTCATTAATCAGCCTTGGAAATTTACTTGGTGATTTTGGGCCTCCACCAAGCCAAGGCCAGTTTTGCTGTGGGGTTAAAATGAAGGGAAGAATCCCTTGTAGTCTCCAGCTCTTGAGAGAGCAACCCAGATATATCTCTAACAAATGAATGACATTTAATTTCCCAAGTATCTGTTTTCCTCTTGCAGTAAGCAATTTAGCACTTGTAAAGCCAGAAAAGGCAAAGGCGGTTGAAAATTACCTTATACAGATGGCGAAATTTGGACAGCTAGGTGGAAAAGTAAGTTTATTTTTTGTTCTTAGTCCTTTGCAATATTGCTCTCCAGCAAAGTGTTCAGAGTTGTGGGCACTATCTGCTCCCAAAATACATTTGGTTGCCTCTTAATTGAAAAGGGAATAAAAGCCCGATAATTTTTTTCCCATTTGGAATTCGGATGGTATAACAGCCTGCCAAAAAAACTTTTTAAAAATGTTCACTGCAATTAGGATGGTCCTTTCTCTCTCTCCCTGGGTAACGTCCTCTCTGGTTTCAGAGAACAAGAAGCTGTTTTATATTTTATATAAAGGAGGGTATAGATGGACCACTTGCTCCAAGAGAACGTCTACTGGCGATGTTGCTAAACAGGAATGTTTCCCACCTTCTTTAGAACTTGCTTCAGTGAGGGAAGAAGCAGCCTGTCTCCTAAGCTCCCTGAGCATTCTGGAGAATGAAGAGATTAGTGACTTGAACAATTAATATAGCAAGTAAAGCAAGCACTTAGCTATTCATAATATTTTGATGGTTTCCCCACCTTTGCTTCTCCTTCTGTTCTTTGCTGCTATGCTATTGCATGTGGAGGACAAAGTCATATAGTTCAAACAGTTGATTGTTGCTATTTGTAGCTTAATAAATAAGGAGCCAGTAATTCAAAATGAGAGCTGTAAATATTTTAAAACCCTGCATTTTTCAGCAAGAGCTCTTTGTACCTTACTACCAAGTGAATATTCTTTCTATTCTTCTCCTGACTTCTTAGGTATCAGAACAAGGGTTGATAGAAATACTTGAAAAAGTGAGTCAGCAAACGGACAAAAAAACAACAGTAAAGGTAAGAGGTCGTAAAACTAATTTAAATTAATTAAATCTGCTTTGTACAGAAAGGAAGAAATACAGAAGACACAGCATAGCTGGCAGTGGGTATTTGACGTAGCTCTTCAGGTAGAATAGAGCAAATTACATCACTGAAACTGGCAACAGATTATGGATATGAAAGACTTCCTATTTATTCAATATTATCTGCTCAATACATTGCAGATTTTTTTCTTTTTAATGTTTTTCCTCTTTACTCTTCATCTTTAATGTTTTCCCACTCTTTCAATATTCCACAAACTGACTGTTCTTTCAAGTTGATTGGTGGTTGAGCCCATTTGTATGTTTTGTTTTTGCTAATTTTTGCAAAATCCAAAAATTCTTTGGATTTTGACCCTGGTCAGTTGTCTTTTTTCCTCTTTTTGATATGCCTTATTTTCTTTTAATTTTATCTGCAAACTGTCCAGATTCTTCCTTCTGCCTCCCCCCCAGCTTAGATGCTATGAAAGCTTTAAGTAGATAAGTTTTAAAAGTACAGTTTCATTTTGTGCACCTTCAAAATTGTATAGGAAGACTACCAAGTAATCATATGGGATTACACATCAGTGCTTGATGCTGTACATGTGTGTGTCCCATAAACATTTGGTATTATTGTAAATCAACTACTGACAATTTAGCCTCAAACTATTTAAGCATGATGTCACCTATACTCTATCATTCTTCTAGTTCAATAGAAGAAAAGTGTTGGATTCTGATGAAGAAGATTAATTAATGAAATGTGAAGACAGTTGCCAACTGCTAATTACCTGGAATATGTCAAGGAAAGTATGTTCTATCATAGACGAAAGTTTACAAAATGTTCTGTATACATTTTTATAAAAAGTAAAACCGATAAGCTTGCCTTCTGTACAATTAAGTGAAATTGTTTTCTTAGATAAGTTTTATATAATGAGGTTTCAGTTTTCCTTTGACACCATGTAGTTAAATTTACTGTGCAACTGACAGATGTGAAAATATATTTGCCTCTCCTATAAGTGCTTCATGTCCCATAGGAAACGAAATTCTACCTTGCCAACAAATATCCATTTTAAGTCTTCAGGCTAAATTACAAATTGGAACGAGAATGTTTTTTCTATTTAAATGAGGGGCATACATTATAGCCACACAACCTTCATTTCTTAACCATGAATAAAAAGTTGAGGAGCAGCCATCAAGTTTATTCTTTCCCCCCAAGGAGAAATTCTCAGCTCATTTTCAATTATCTTAACTCTGATTAATACCAAACCAGGATTCCCTGACAGCTGTGTTTTTGAAACGGGCTTTGAAGCCTGATTAGCATTACTATGGTTTCAAAGGATCAGAAATACTATGTGTACATTATGTCTCGGAACACTTTCTGAAGTTTTGCTAAACTTGGTTTGGAACCAAGCAAGACAGGGTTGTTCACAAAAAATACAGCTGCATAATGTATTGTTGACTGATTTGCTGTATTGCAAATTCAGGATGCTTTGCTTAGAACATCATGAAATTTAATTAAAGTCTGCTTGGGAAAAGAAAACCTTCAGCATGTTTTTATACAGAAGCAGGTTAATAAATCCTTCAATTTTTGAAGATAATTTAGCCAAAGTTAATTTTAAAAAAGGTTTTGCTGAAATCAATTAAAGGCTGGTTTCTGGATTTTGTCTTGGTGTAATTCACCACCACGTAAACACATTCACTTCTACTGAAATTATTTCCCATTTTCAGAGTTGTAAAGCAGCTCAAAGACCATCTTTCGTGCATGATGCCACTGTAAACAATGTTATGCCTTTCTGTTACTGAACGTAAGTGTTTGATCCATGCATACAATCTACCCTTATGTAAGTCAGAGTGTTAAACGACAAGTTCTTTTTCTGGCTTGTATGGGCTCTGAAATGTATTAAAACCTTTCCATTGAGCAAAGTTAGCAGTGACCAATTCTTGTCTATTCCTATTCCACAAAGTATTTTTTTCTTAATACACATTTTGTACAACATTGGAAGTCCTCTACCTCTCTTGGATGGTGTCTGTAAATATGCAAAGTTCTCCATATAGTTTTGGAGGGGCACAGAAGCTATATTCATAGATTGTGTTGAGACAATTTGATTAGCTTGTTGAATAAGCATTATACCGGTAGTTATTATGGGTTTACATAAAACATTAAACTGAATCCAAGCATAACCAAGCAGGTGAGATTTCATCCTATGTTCAGGTATCACATTGCTCCTCAAGAAATACCTTGTGTTCCAAATTTACAGGCATCAGCAACATTCTGAACATTTAAGGAAACTGCTTTGACGCACATAGATTAGCTTACAAATCATAATTCTGAATTAAAGAGTCGGACATTAAGAACACAGAACTGTTAATTTTTACTACTTTAGTTTACATTATTTGGCACAAGTCCAAGGCACATATGAAAATTAGGTGAATTACTTAGTAGAAAAATAAACCTTTTCAGCAGCAAGCTAAAGCTCAGTTTTTAAACTGTATATTAATGTACAGAGAAATTCTAAGAGAACCTTAACTATCTAAAACAAGTTATTAAGACATAATAAACCAATTTAAAAAGCACACAATTTTGTATACAAACATATAAACACGAAATATGAAATGAAATTATTGCGCTATTCATCACAATTGACTTGAATGTTCATCTAAAGTTGACGTTCCATTTCTAAAAGTGCACAACAGACTAGAAGTGCCTTTGAAAGTAAGGGCAATGAAGCTGCTTTTCAAAAATTGCAACTTAAATCAGATGTGCTCTGCTTAACTAGGCTCATTTTAAGTAATCCTGTTTTATGTGCTACAAATACATAATTTAAAATAGCAAATGTGATTGGGCTGCTCAGTTATGTGGGCATTTCGTATAATACAAACATGTTCTGAATAGAAGTTTCAACTGCTCACAGGGAATTCTTTTTTTAATGGGGCGTCTACTCTCTTCCCCAAGAGATAATGTACCTTTTGTTAAAAGCTATTATTCTTAATTTCCCTGTTCCAGCCTCCATTGCAATCAATTCAGGGAGCACTAAACGAGCTACACAATTTTGCCTCTTTTAACTTTTAAACACCTCGTGCTGTTGGGAGTACTGTAAGCATTCCATCAATCAGCAGTTCACCAACTAAAACCACTGCTTTTTCAGAATAAAAATAGAACAATCCTTCAAAATACCATAAAATGTTTTGCTCTCAGATACCTATTATTACTAAAATTGATAAGAGAGTGCAATACTATAGAATATAGATTCTGACATCTCAATACATTTCTAGTTTTTTTTTTAATATAGATCTACTGTATGGGATTTTACTGATTTATTCCAAAATAAACAGGAGTGTCAGTCTCCAGAAGTGCAAACTCCATGCCAAGTCAGAGGGGGAAGCGTCTCTTCCTGCCAAATGTCCAATGTAATTTTGAAAACCTTGATCCCAAGTTGCCTCTTCAATGCTGAATGGGAAAATCGCTCTGTCTGAATCTCACGTTCCTTGTTTAAGACACCCAGATTTCCTTATTCATCTTCTTTTAGACCATCAATCCTCCGGACAGCTGTCAGTGGAAGCAGCACTTGCATCTCTGGGCAAACTGTAGAAGTCACTGCTATCTGTTGTTGAAAGTGACACGCTAATAGTGTGACTCCGATGTACTTCTCTTTTTCTCAAAGGTGCTATCCCTGCATCACCTTCAGCTGTTACAGGTCCATCACAGCTATTGGCATCAAGATTATGAGTCTGAATTTTCTCTAATACATCCGCTGGATTCTGCTTGTTATTAAAGTTCTTGATAGCTAGCTTGAAGAAAGGGAGGGAAGGATGGCAGGGTTTATCTTGTTGAAATGCAAAGAATTCCATCTAAAAAAAAACAGCCATTCTGACTGTTTCATGACCTCGAAAACAGCATTCCTTTTGTACTTGTTTTATGGATTTCCAACCTATCTCTCCTTTTCAAAGAGTTTTGTTTCAAATTGCTATTGTTTCTTGCTACTAAAATCTTTGAAAAAGTGTTACATTTTGTTCCAAGCTTGAAATAATTGCATGCCCTAATCAGAGATACATTTAGAATCCCTGGTTGGAGAATATCAAAATGCCTTGATAAGATTTCGTAAGGCTGAAATTAAAATTGTATGTTGAAAAAGAATTAAATCTTCACTGCCAATGCTAGCCACCATTTCCCTTTTTTTTCTGCAGCAAAGAGAACATTGGCAAATCTTACTCTAGGTCCTGGCAGCCAGATAGGTTTCTGCCTTAGCTATAGAAACATCTTTCCTTTTTACTTTTTCCTCTTCTACCCCAAATGTTCATGGTTTTATTCTATTAAAAAAGAGCTAAAAGTTTTATCCCATGCAGAATTTATTTGTGTTTTAAAAAACAAACAGAACTGCAGTGATTTGA
The DNA here is from genome assembly GCA_032468235.1 of Pseudoxyrhopus heterurus. NCBI lineage: Eukaryota > Metazoa > Chordata > Lepidosauria > Squamata > Pseudoxyrhopus > Pseudoxyrhopus heterurus. Next base: position 50,084 of record JANHJO010001874.1, on the reverse strand, counting down.
AGCTATTGCTGTATACTTACCTGGTGCAATAATTCTTCATCAAAGTTAGGCAAGCTTTTATCTTTTATTATGGCTTTGCGCAGGTTTCTTGATCTAAGAGAACACAAGATGAAAACGAAGTTACTCCATGCTTCAGTCTATGTCACTAGGTTCCTCAGGCCAGCCGCCAGATGGCAATATTTCAACTGAAAGAGGACCAGCTTGCTTTCACTTCGAATGCTTGAGCTTTCTTAAAAAAATAAATGCCAGGAATCCCCTTTGAAGTTTGTAAATTTAAAGCCCTGAAACCAAACCATTTAAAGGTATTTTCTGGACTATAAGCCATTCCTCCAACTGTCTAAATTAGAGATAGCTAACTTGCATTTTATGTGTCAGGGGCGTTTCTGGGATGCTTTTTATTTATAGGCAATTTTAATGTTATTCATTTCTATATTTTTTTGTCTTTGCCCTTTTGGCATGGGTATATATATAATCATGCATGTACATTTATAATGTGTTCTTTTCTGGTTTGGATGGATCATCTCAAATTCAAGATTATCTTCCTTTTGACTTCTGCATAGACACTCAGCATAGAGTCTTAAAACAGTCCTATTTTTAGAACAGCCAATACAAAACACTGATAATATCAATTACAGATAGTTCTCAGCTTACAATCATTCATTTAACAACTACAATTATGGCGGTGCTCGAAAAAAGGTGACTTACGACCAGTCTTAACATGTACGGCTGTCGCAGCATTCCTGTGGTCACATGATCAAAATTTGGGCACCTGGTTGGCATGTATTTATGATGGTTGCAATGTCCCAGAGTCACAGCATTGCCATTTGTGACCTTCCCAACTGGCTTTTGACAAGCTAAATCCATGAGGAAACTAGGATGCATTTAACTACTATATAATTCACTTAACAACTGTGTCAAAAAGCCTGTAAAATTGGGCACGACTAACTGCATCGCTTAATGATGGAAGTTCCAGTCTCAATTGCGGACATAAATTGGAGACTACCTGTAATTCCCACAGAAGTTAATTACTGATATGCTATAACATGTCCCCATAATTCAGGGAAGATCATCAAAAGGTTCAGTCCTTACTAGATGCCAATACCTGAGGTAATGTCAGCCTCTTTTCATTTACTCTGGCAGTATCTTTAAAATTTGAAGCTTACTTGTTAAATCGGTGGATTGACTCGAGTAGTTGAAGGCGCCGGGCAATGAGATCATCCGTTGTCTCAGGAGTCTTAAAACTGACTGTAGATTTAAAGCACAAATATTCATGAAATGGGGCAGTATTCTTGAGCACTTGACTAGGCAATCCTCCAACAAAATGAACCGTCAGCGAAATCCGATTTTTTGACAAGCGAAAGAAAGGCCTGAGTAGGTTCAGCGTCATGGTGACACATTGCACCTTGTAAAGCCGAATGGGTTATGGATGGATCAATACTTCAGGCAGAATGAGATCTGGAACAGACTATATAATTTTTGGCAGCAAGTACAGGATATGTTTGGATGCTCACTTTACAAATAATAAAACTTCCATTGCATATAGAAAACAAACTACAGTTAGTCCTCATTTAGCGACCACAATTGGGACCAGTAACTTGGGTTATTAAGTGAAGTGGCTGCTAAGTGAAACCACAACTTGTGCTTAATCGTCTCCAGCTTTCTTTTGCTTAATAGACCTGCAGAGGTCATAATGCAAAGACAGTTACTTTATCACTGTCCTAACCGCAAATGGCTACTAAAAGAGTCAAGTCACTAAACAAGGACTACCTGTAGAGGTTTCTCACCGTTATGTATGCCTTCAGTTGTAGTACGTGTACAGGCACAAAGATCACTCCATATGGGAAATAGTTTTAAGTACAGAAGTTCTGTTTACTTGTCTCATGTAGGCCAAAGAATCTTTAATGATACTGCTAGCTTTGCCATTTACATTTTGTTAGGTGCAAGCTGAAAATAATGCCATGTGGAAAGGATGTTTTCTGCAGTAATCAAAGGGCAGTCTGCCTTGAAATAGGACCCCGGGCAAGAACAGCTGTGTAAAGATTGTAACTTGTGAGTTTTCTACGAAGTTCTTCCTGGCTATGTAAGACAAGAGTCGCTGGAATAAATGGACTTTCAATCTGATTTACAGCAAGGAATTTTTAAGGAGGACAAATTTCTTAATCCACCAACCAGGGGTAGAAAGCACCCCACTAGAGACCCATTTGCAGGATGACTGAGGGTGGTCAGTTGCTCTCATTCTGACTAACGAAAGCCAGTGAGATGCAATTTGCAATCTATGTTGCAAGTCGGTTGTGAAAAGAATGGTAAATCTTCCCCCATTTCCATTTCTAGATTCTCAAGAGTGGGTGTTGTTTTAAAGCTAGGAATAATTAAGCCACGGGTAACAACCTTGCTTACACAATGAGAAAATAAAAAGTTTTAGCTTTTCTAAAGCCAAGTTCTCCCTTGGCCCTGGCACAAACTCCACCAATTAACATTTCTTACTGCCCTATTCAACAACTCAGCATTAAGCAAAAAATAAGCTTGAGTCCGAAAATTTAGTATCAGCAAAAGACCCAAAATCGCTGCTCTTCATTTCTATTTCAAAGTAATCGGCAGCCTTGCTGGATTGCACCCACTTAAACATCATTTGCAAAAACTCCAGCAATAGTCAGACAAACACTGACCGCCAGGTCGAAACATACCAGCAAAGAGACAAGATAGTATTATTTATTCAGGAATCAAAACAATATTCCTGTGTTCTAGCTGCTCTTATTCTCAGTAAACTTTCACTAGTCACAATGGAACACTCACTTTTTTTCCTGATCCTTCGTGTCATGTGAGTTTTGCAGAGCATCTGTCCGTCCTCCTCGGATGCTGCAGCCTGAAGAAGCTTGAGAAGGCCTGAATTCTTTAAACAAGATGGAAGAGAAAGGATAAATGGGAGGATTTGCTCTTATTAAAAAGATTACTGAATCCCACTGATGTTGCATATGTCACCCAACCATGCCATCTTGAGATTAAATGGAAACCCGTTGTCCCATCTTTAAATCTGTGCTGTATTAATGCAGAAGAGGAAAAGACTGCGCTAAGTGAACAAAGGCCAAGTTTGCAGGCAAGAAGACCTGGATTCAGTGCTCGGCATCTCAAGCAGACCTGGCTTATGGGATGAACTGGTGGTTTCTGATTTACCGATTGGACCACAATGGGTTGACTTTGTGGGACATATTAATCAACTGTGGTTTAAAAAAATTCAGCAGGTGGGATCGTACAACAAATAAAGGCATGAGTGGAGCATAAAGAGCAACCCAGTCATTCTAAGCAATCCTGAAACAATGGCCTGATTTGAACTAGGACATTTTTGTCTTCACAGATAGTCCTCACTTAAAGGATCATACATGGGATTGACGTTTTCATTAAGCAATGAGGTTGTAGAGCATAATGTCAGATGACCAGCTGTTTTAGCAACAGCAATTCTAGTAGTTCTGGTTACCATGCTTTAAATAAATCACTGCAAGTTGTTAAGCGAGGACTACTTGTGACTTCGATTTCCTGCTGGTTTCCCCACTGACTTGGCTCATGGGAAGCCAGCAGGAAGGACTGCAAATCGCAATTACATGACTGTGGACACTGGGATGGCCAGAAATCCAGGCCGTTTGCTGAACAGCCAGATCACGATCACATGATCACGAAGGCGCCACAAGAGTGGATTGGCTATAATTACCACTCATTCAGTGCCTTCATAAGTTTGAACAGCATTAAGCAGGTTCATCTCTATAGGTTCTATCAACCAACTCATGCCTGGTTGTTTTAGGACATATCAAGGGCTGGGAAACATTGTGAGCCCTATGAAGATTTAAGCATTTCTTGGCATCGATAATGATTCTGAGACTTCACACACCACTTACAGGTTCAGCATAGTCAAGAGGGGTGCATTGCCTGTTGTTCCTAAGGTGTACCAATGCGCCGTTCTGCAGCAGCAACTGAACCACAGCTTCATAATTTCCTATCACTGCTTTGTGAAGAGGTGTGTTCCCTTGGTTATTGGGAAGGTTAACTGAGGCTCCATGCTGGAAAAGCAAAAACAGGAAAGAAAAAAATTTACAAGCCATGCTTGAAAATTTCAAAGCCTTCAAAATTCAATTGATTCATTCATGGGCAATATAGCTTAATCTGTGAGGGTCCTGAAAAAAATTCAAAGAAAATAATATATGTACATTAGTTGGCATTCAAGAGTCATAAATATTAAATTCTCACTCTTTAAAATATCTCCTAAAAAAGTTTCGGTAGCAGTTCTTTATTAAAGTGTGAAGAAAAGGTTTTTCCTACATGTGCTATCTTATCTTTTCAACTGGAAATGCAGAAAATGATCTTTTTCTGCAAGGTTACCATGCAGCTAAGCTGAGTTCCATCCCAATCCTTTATTTTCACACATTTCTTCCCTCGGATTTAAGAGATGATACACACACTTCTGTGCCTTCTCTTCAACAGGGTCTTAAAAGACAAAGTGAGAAAACAGCTTGACTGTTTAAACAAACCTCATATTTCTATAACTTCCAAATGTGAGAAGCAAGCTTCAGTAAAAATGAAAACAAATATTTTCAATCTCAACTCTTACGATCATGAAAAAGGAGTAATTGATTCATGACTACTAAGGCAAAAAGAATAGAAAAACATGAAAAAAACAATCTATATATATAAAAGAGAAGTCCGGTGGGGATGTAAGTTTGTATGTGCTCTATACAAACTCGCATTTCTTTGC
>JANHJO010001873.1:447075-459109 GCA_032468235.1 Pseudoxyrhopus heterurus | reverse complement strand
GTTGACATGTAATAGAAAATGTCCAGACGGTATATTGTTACTGTGCATATACTATCTCTACTTATTGTAAAATAAAATAAAACAATTTTTTTTAAAAAAAAAAAGAGAGCTAAAATGCAGTTCACAAGATTAACAGAAAAGAATTTCTGCAGAATGGTATGATTGAGTATCCCATGGATGTGGTATGTGGGAGAGAGGTGAGGTTGTACACAAACGCCCAGTCAGAAATTTGAATAATTTGTACATTGTCTTCTTCTGCTTGTGGACACTCCAGAAGGATTTGGGTGGTCAATGGGAGATGAAGATGGGTCCTGGCCTGATCCAGAAGAACTAGCTTTGCATTCTTAAAATGAAAGTTTGCAAGGGTATCCTATTTTAAAAAATCCTCCTGAAATAATCACATTTATCCTCATATTTAATAGCAATAGCACTTTTATACACCACTTCATAGTGCTTTACAGCCCTCTCTAAGTGGTTTACAGAGTCATCATATTTCAGTAATCGGTTCTCTGCCCGGTTGTTGGGTGGGCATAGCCATGGTGGGCGTGGCCTAGTTGGCCTCCTGCACCACAGCAGGGGAGGCATTTTTACCTTCCCCGGGCTCCAGAGGCTTTCCTCGAGCCTCCGGGAGAGCAAAAATGGCCTCCTCCGGGCTCCAGAGGTCCTCCGGAGGCTGGAAACAGGCCCATTTCTGGCCTTCCGGAACTTCCAGGAGGCCCATTTTTCATCCTCCCTGGGCTCTGGATGCTTTCCTTGAGCCTCTGGGAGGGAGAAAACGGCCTCCCCTGGACTCTGGAGGCCCTCTGGGATAGGCAGAGCCAGCCAGCAGTGGGATTTATGGGTTTGCTGAACTCAGCAGAACCTTAGCTAGAGGATTGCCCGAACCTGTGCAAACCAGTAGCAGCCCAACCCTGTCTATGCTCCAGTTATACTTTGGCAGGGGTGTCAAACTCACAGCCCATGGGCCGGATGCGTCACTGGCTGGCCACGCCCACCCCCATTATAGCAAAGGGGAAAAAAGTTGTGATACATCACGTGACCTTGACCTTGGTATATTCAAGCACTTTCAGAATACCTACACTGTGGTATAATTGCTGAAAAAGCAAGTTCTCACCTAAGAAAGGATCTAAAAAGGGGAAAAAACATGTTTTCTTAACATTAAAAATGAAGCCTAGACTGTTATTAAAGAACTGGAGGACAAAATGTATGAAGAACGGTTGCAGGAATTGGGTGCATTTAGTTTAATGAAAAGAAGGATTAGGGGTTACATGACAGCAGTATTTAAATATCTAAGGGGCTTCCACAAAGAAGAGGGAGTCCATCCATTCTCCAAAGCACCTCAAAGCAAGACATGAAGCGGGTGGAGACAAATCAAGGAGAAAACCAACCTAACACTAAGGTGAAATTTCCTTACAGAACAATTAACCGGTGGAATGACTTGCCACTAGAAGTTGTAGGTGCTCCAACAGTGGAAACTTTTAAGAAGAGATTGGGCGATCATTCATCTGAAATGGTATAGAGTTTCCTGCTTGAGCAGGGGGTTGGACTAGAAGACCACAAAGCTCCCTTCCAACTCTGTTAATATGTTATTTTGTCATGTTAAAAGCACTGATATCATAGTTTAAAATAAGGAAACCTGAAATTCAAGGCAACACTGTAACTATTGAAGAGATACCCTGAGAACTGTGGACCAATTCCCCCATCGAATCATGATGATAAAGTGTTTACATTAATTTTGGCCAATAGATTAGAAAACTGATGACAACAGTTTATTTGTGAAGATCAGTGTATATTCTTATTTAAAAGAAAAAAGACAACGTGAGAACTGTATTGAATATAATGGAATACTTGCAGCAATTTAATAAAAAAAAACAAGCTGGGTTAATATCCCTAGATGGAAAGGAAGCAATTTGCCAAAATGAGGGAGATGGTTGGTTAAAAAAGATGGAAAATGCAAACATAATATGCATATATTATATGTATGCATAATATGCATAATATGCATGTATGCATAATATGTAAATACATGCATTTGAATTTAAAGTCCTGAAAGATACAGACTTTGGCAAAGAAAATTTATTTATTTATTTATTTATTTATTTATTTACTTATTTACTTATTTACTTATTTATTTATTTATTTATTTAGTAAACAAGTTTACTTGGCTGATTATCTTAACCAGTATTACATGTAATGATAAAAAGAGGTTTACTTAATCTGGCCCCATTTAATATAGGGTGCTTTAAATATGACAACCACACTTTGAATCACACCCAAAGCCTACTACTGGTAGCCAGCAGAGCTCGCACAACAGTGGTATTATATGGACGTACTGTGCATTCTGGACCAGTTGAAACTTCCAAATGCTTTTTCAAGAGCAGCCCCATTTAGTGTGCATTTCAATAATCCAACTGATAAGCATCAGACATGAGCGGAGTTGAGCAAGTCTTCCTGATCTAGGAAAGGACACCACAAGGGCACAAGATGGATTTGTGCAAAAGCCTTCCTGGTCACAGCTGCCACTTGTTCCTTGAGCAGGAATGACCACTCTTGGTGATTTCAAGTAGATATGGAATAGAAGTGAGGAGAGAGTCAAGGATGCAATACCTGCAGAGCAGAAGTTGGGGGCTAGACCGCTTTTCTCCTATCAACACCAATTCACACTACAAGTTGTCTATGACCACTGTTTTTCCATACTGTTTTCCACTCTCCTGTGCTCCCAAAACCTATTTTTAGCGGCACCAGCTCCAGCTGTGCCACCAATTATCTTTTGTTGCTAATCCAAAACAGAATGTGGGACAGGCAGGGACTGAGACCACTAAAAACCCATCCATTCTATGTCATATGCTGCTAATACAAAAAAGGAAGACATCTGGGAGAGGAAAAGGATGGCTTATTCGTGACATGAAAAGAAGGCCAGTTGTAAGTCTAGGTTGGTTGCACACATCAGTAGAACAGAAAGGACCAAAAAAAAAAAAAACCTCAAGGAAAGCAAACCTGGAAAATTAAAAATGGAACCATGCCATTAAAGGGTTTTGTATTTCCAAAGTACCTTTGGTAGGACAATAAGCAGCTCATCAAAGAGAGATCCAACCTGGAACTAAGGAGAAATTTCCAGACACAACAATCAATGAAACAGTTTGCCTCAAGGTGTTGTGGGTGCTCCATCACTGGAAGTTTTCAAGAAAAGACTTGGATAACCATTTGTCCAAGATGGTATATAATCTCTTGCCTTGGGCAAGGGGTTGGACTTGATGACATCTGAGGTCCTCTTTAGCCCTATGATACTATGTCTCTGTTCCTTACACTTCATTCCATTACAGATCAACGTGTAATTCTTGCACTACTGGGTTTCTGATTGCAGCTGTTGGCATACTGTGTTTGTTTTTTTATAGGTATCAATGGAAGAAAATACAATTTCATTTGTGTGCATTTCAAGCAGCAGACCAACAAGCAACATCTAAAAACATTTAAAAGGAAGAAGAGAGCTCTACCAATAAGCTTGTTACCATGTGTTTTGGGCAATCACTCCATGGAAACCTAAAGGGCAAAGTGATGCTTTTGCTTTGCTGGTTCCAACACCTACACCATAGTGTTATATGATTTCATTTCCTTTTTCCTTGATTCATCTCTCACTGGGCCTAGAACCAGAATTAGTTCCAGTAGCTAAACCATCTGCTTGTAGTCGTTAATTCAGAAATGATGAAAGATTGGAGGGGGAAGAGGAAGAGAGAGATGAAGGGTGGAAGATTATAGCCACGAATCACAGCACTGCATGCTTGAAATTCAATTATCTTTGCTATTTCAGAAGAAATAAATACAGCAGGATAGCTAGCTAGATGGATGGTTGGTCACTTGATTGATGGGCAAATAGACCCGACAGCCAGCTAGATGGGAGGGAGGAATGAGCTGATGGATGTAAAGACAGATATGTAGCAATATTGTGTAGCTACACTTCCCTTTACAACCAGTACAGGATTCCAAGTACCCTACATTTCCCAGATGGTGTCCTTCTGATATCACAAGATCACAATTCATGACATACAAGTCATTGACTACAGTAGTTGAAAACAATGGAAATTGTGGCTGATCTAATGCTGGAGAAGGTGTTGATTTTGTCTGCCGTTCCTGGTTCCCCCCCCCCCCCAATAATATCCAGTCCCATGGATGAATGTTTTAAAATATTTTATATCTACCAGAAGAAACATCAATCATCTTAAAATTCGAGATTTTAAAAGGAAATTGATTCACTATTAATGTCACATTTAGCAGGAGTAGATAAGTGTGTGTGTGTGTGTGTGTGTGTGTGTGTTCATTCATTTTCAGAGATATACTAGTACAACTTGGGCTTGAGTTACAAGCATCATTAGTTTGTATTTGCAGGCTCGTGGTGAGTGGAAAATGTAACCAGAAGCCTTGAGTTATAGACATTGAAAAAAAACCCAATGCCAAGTGAAATTGCAAGCCTTACAGTAGTTCTGAATAAACTGTGATGGCTGAAAGCCAATTCCAAGGACTTGCGAGAGGAAAATCACTAGTTCGTTAGACAAAACGGAAAATGAACAGGAGAATTGGCTAGAAAATATTTCTCTCAGAATGCCAACATTTCAGTTTGCAGCCCATTTAACTAAAGCTAGGAATTAGTTCAGAGTGAACTGCAAACTCCTGACATGACAAACATAGGAAGTCAGGGAGGAAATCTGAAGTCTCTCCCATGTATTCATAATCAAGGCAGTGTAAGAACTCCAGCCCCCATCAATGAGAACATTTGTCTCCGTTTGCAAAAATCATATCAAAAATAAAACTACAGAAAAGGCAAAAGCAATTTATTTCTGATCAAATTAAATTGCATTGTTTAAGAATTGCATATATATGTATATATTAGTACACTGTCTAAGGCAGTGTCCAAACTCATTTTGGTTCAGCTGTTACCTCTGCAAACTGTCCCTTCTCTGTTTCTTCCTGAGTAGTTAGAAGTCACTCTTGCATAAGGAAATCACCTTCTCTGTATCTCATTATAGGGAGAACACGAGCATCTGATGCCCTATTCATCTGAAAGGGCAGCAATGCTGCTAAGACAGGCATCTCAGATCAGAAAGGAGATGGCTTTAACGGAATAAGTCAGATTGCTGATTTAAATTATGTATGCCTATCTAAACATTCTCTTTAAAAAAAAACTGGCAAAAATACAAAGCAGATGTGAGGCTTTGAAGGGGCACTTTGATCAAAGCCTCAATCAACGTGTCCCTTGAGGCTTCTCTGTGAAGGCTAATCATTACTTTGTTGACCTTCAGTGGTCTACATGCACAGAAGATTCCTCTGTAACCATTTTGGCTAAAGCAATTGGCAGAAGCACAGCAGCCCATCTTGTTAATTCAGTTGGAAGCATGAAATTTAGAGGACCGGGTTTGTCCAAGTCAACTTATTGCCTCAATATAGATCAGGGGTGTTAAACTCACGTCACGGCGGCATCACATGATGTATCGGGACTTTTTTCCCCTTCGCTAAACTGGGTGTGAGCGTGGCCAGTGCGTGGTGCATTTAGCCTGCGGGCTGGAAGTTTGACAGCCCTGATACTCAGTGGTGGGATTCAAATTTTTTACTAACGGTTCTGTGGGCATGGCTTGGTGGGCGTCACTATGTGATCGGCCAATCAGAGGTGGTATTTGCTGATTCTCCGATCCAATCGGAATTATCACTACCAGTTCTCCTGAACCTGTCAGAACTGGCTGAATACCACCTCTGCTGATACTGTATAGATAATTCAAGGGACTAGAGTTGAGGTGACTCCACAAAGCAGCCTGATCACTTGTGGTGAGAAGATCCAGTAATGTTCCATTTCCTACCTTACTGAGGCCTGTTCAAAGGGTAAAGTTTTAAAACGTCCATTACCACTGTTTAAATCATTGTTCACATGCAAGGTGGTAATATCTGAATATAGAGCAGCTACAAGTAAAAGTCTAGGAGTCTTTCCTTGACCTATCCTGAGTAGGAAGATATAGTAAACTCACACAGGATTTGTCAGGGATGGGGGAAGGGTCATTTTTAGATAGGGACTTTGTAAGAAGAATTTCCACTCCATAAAGAAAGACAATTTCCTCCTGTCTCGTCTCACTCCACTTTCCTCAATCAATCCAAGAGACAAAAGGGACTTTGATTCCAACCTCCAATTGGAAAAAGAGAATATGACAATTTGCACTTGTGTCAGGAAAGAGTGTAGTTATTAAACTGGTAGCAAGAAATGGAATCTAAACTATGTTTCTTGATTTATATCAAACTGATCTCTATTGCTATGACTAGCAGCTCTTGAAGTAGATTGGCTATGTTTTCCACTTGGTAATTTTTCTTTTTCTGTCCCAGTAGCTTGCAACGGTTGCTCTGGAATCTACAACTCTCCTGTGGTTCATTTGACTTGTTGTATGGCTATTAGCTTGATGAAGCATACTGAGAACGCAGCAACAAAATGACTTGGATTTTCTTTTTCCCCTTCAAACTGAGGGTCTCTATCGTTGTATCTTAGCTATTTTATGGATTGTAGGATCACTGCCTCACGGCAATACCAAAGATGCAGTTTATTTATTGTTTTTAATCCTGAGTTTGATTGGTAATATGCAGGCAGGTTTATCCACACAGATCTCCCAGGAAAACACTGATTCTCCGATCAGATGACAAAGAGGCAAGGAGCCTGTTCCTATTACAATGCTTCCCTAGCCGAGTCTCCTCTTTATAAAACAAACATTGGCAAACAGAAAATCAACTCATCAGCAAGAAGGCCAGGCTAGGAGTACTGTATTTCCCCTGGGAAACATTAAATGTATAGATTTCTGTCTTTTTAATAGTTACACTGAAGCATGTATAACTGACTGTCTGGTAAAATGTGATCCTAATCAGAAAAAGGGGAGACGGAGACCCAATAGTAGAGCTTACGCATTTGGGCTGCAAACAACTTTGAAATAGAAAAACCAAGCTTTTTGCTGCCATCTCGGGGTCATCAGGAATTTTGCAGTCCATATCTACTAATTGTAATCAATCCTTTCTATTGCAAAAAAAAAATCAGAGCAAAAGCAGGAGTTAAGAATGAAAGCTGGTCTTTTTTTGTGGGAAAAGTTGAATGTTTGCTGTTTGTATAATACAGTATAAGGTCATCATAAATAAACAAGGCTACTCTTATTTAACTGTAAATCTTTGATCATTTCATAAAGGATAAACAAGGTGCCAGAAAGCTTTAGGAGAAATCTGAAAGTTTTCACAATGAGCAAAGCAATTTTTTCCCGCTGTTGACAAGAAATAGGATTTCCCATTATAGAACTGCTCTCAAATTGACTGCAGAAGGAAAAATCCAAGTTATAGTCTTCATAGAGTACTTTTTAAAAACCTTCCGCCTTCCCTACTATTATTGTAGGTAACAATGACTGTTGCCTTGTCTCCAGAAAGTTTGTTGTATATTTTGTGTCCAAAAATATATATATATCTGCAAGAGCCTTCCTTCAACTAAGGAGAGAGAAGCCTGAAGAGTCTATTGAAGCTTGTATAAGTGCCAGATTACGAAAGCAGAGGAGATGACAAGCCAATTTCAGAAGGTCACAGCATATGAAAATAAAAGAATAAAGAGAGAGGGCTAAACAGAGTAAGAGGCAGAAGCAGTGGATACAAAAAGGAAGAAGACTGAGGGAACCTTCCTATTTATTCTGCCTCTGAGAGAACATCTTGTGGCTAGAAGGAATATTGATGAATGGAAGAAATGTTCCTTGTTGATATTTTCCTCTTCCTACCAGAAATATAAAATATTTGGGGCAATGATGTTTGAGGGAGAGTGGTGCGGTGGCCTGGAGGTGGATCTCTCGCCTCACAATCAGGAGGCTGTGAGTTCAATCCTAGGTAGAGGCAGATATTTCTCTCTCTGGGCACAATGAGAATACATCTGCTGACTATAACTCCACAGTAGTGACAGGAAGGGCATCTGGCCAGTAAACACTTAGCTCCATTCAGTTGCCCGGACTCCACCCCGCAGGGGGAGGTTAGGTCCATCCATAGGCTAACACAACTCCATGTTAACTGATGAGAAGAGCCAGCAGTTTACACATTGGCTAATGCACCTCTAAGCTGGCCAAGAAGCAGATAAGACTCATAGGCCAGGACAGCTCCATGTTAGCCGATGAAGTAGCCATTACCCTAAGGAGGCTTTTGATCCATTGGTGAGAGATGCTGTTCAGATCATGCTGTCTGTCCTAAGGGCTATTTCTACCTTAAAGTCTCCTTTTTTTTTCTTCCTCCTCTTCTTCCATAATGTTTTATATTTTGCTTCTTTTCTCAAGCTATTCTGAAAAATTTCTAAAGCAAAGGAGCAGCTTCTTTGACATGTTTTACTTAACTTCTGGGCTTTGCTGAATAGCTTCTAAAGAGCATACTGTTCTTATGTTCCCTCAAATCTCTTTGCCCTACTTCCTTCTGTGTAATGGAGGGTCACTGATTCATTCCCACACAGAGGTTTAAAAAGAGTTCAAGAAATCATGCTTTGTGCTCGCTCTGTCACTTGTCATAATTACTCTTGCAGAATAGTGAGTTGCAAACCAAGCGCAATGTAAATTGCTACATTCTAAAAAAGATATTAGTTTTTACTATGTTTATTTATTTATTTATTTGTTGGAACTTCTATGCCGCCCCATTCCCGGAGGACTCCGGGCGGCTCACAACAAACAATTCCAATACAACAATAATAAAATTACATAAAAACAATATAAAAATACATTTAATAAATAATTAAAAACCTACTATTTTAAAATTTTAAAATTCTAAAAATTTTAAAAACTCACTGCTGTTAACCCATGTCGCTCTTAAAACTAGCCCCTCCCTTAGGAATGCAATGCAGAGGGATCATTTCTCCATTTTCACCCATCTGCTTCACCTTGTATAGTTATGGAATACTTGGGACCCCCCCCCCCAAAAAAAAAGACAAATGGATGAAATCTTCCATTCTGCCCAGATTACAGTACAGTATGGTACCTCTTTAAAAATTTCTTCTCTATTTCTCTCTATCTAAAGATGCCATGATGTCCCCCTCCTGATCTTTCTCTTCTCCAATCTTATAATCTCCAATTTTATAATTCACAAGGTTTGTTCAATATTCTATCCTTTCTAATGCATCAATCACCTATGCAAAAATGGGCACTCTTAGTTAACGGAATATGCGAGACTTGCATACAATGTTTATGTAAGTATAATTATGCAAATTCTTGCAAATGAGAGATTATTCAAATTAGTGATTCAGTTGGGTTCAGATGCTGTAAATGAAGCAGATGAATGAAAGAACAGGAAACTGTCCCAGAGACAGGAAACAAAAGGCAGAAATAAATAAGAGACTAAAATATCACTTCTAGAAGAACTTTCATGGTGATAGATATTGTTTTCTGTGTATAACTGAAATGGAGGCGGCAGTCTGTTGCTGTTGAATGTATTTTGAAGAAAAAGCTTCAAAATGTAACCACCACACTCAGAATTGTCTTGTCTCTGTGCCCATTTCAGGAGAGTGAAGTTTTTCAAAACTGAAACTAATAAACAGCTATTTGAGTTTGACAACTAGTCAAGAAGAATTTAATGATCTGACCAGAACTGCAATTGAAAGTGATATTTTTCTCTTCTTTGAACACTGATAAACTGATAGCAGTATTTGAGGGACAGAAAGTAAAGAAAATAGCTTTCAGATATAGCTTTCAGATATATTTTCTATATTCCAGAAAGTGTATATCTCTCTAAAGAAGAATTTGATTTTTTTTTAAAAAATATGAGTAGTTAAATATTTATTTGATTTCTTCTAGAAATATCTAATTTTAGTTCGGGTATTGGGCATAGATTGTTTGAACATCTTATTCTGCGTAGTTTCATCTGCAATGTAAATTTAGTGAAGAGCCCCATGCCAGGTGTTGCATTAAGCCCCCAAATTTCTTAAACAAGCTCTGGCAGTTGACTGTGGAGAGAGAGCAAAAAAGAAACTTTTAGTATGCTGGCCATTGACCAAATAAATAGTATTGATTGTTTGAAACTATTAGGCTGGCGGTATTGTTGGCCCAAGCCAAAGCTGGGTGATTTGTTTCACCTGGTGCAAGTTAGCCAATAATCACACAAACCTGAGTGGGAATAAGTATGTATACATGACATCTGCTGTTCTGATACATTTTCCTTACCATATACCTTAACGTTTGGCGGGCTTTCTCTGTCTCTGGGCAGATTTTCCTAGGTTCCTCATGGGGGCGCTGTAGTGAGTAAGTTTATTTTCTTTCTGGGAACTTTCAGCAAAAGTTTTTGTGGTACCATTGGTATTTGGGATAAAGGGTTATTCCAGAAATTTCAGATAGAAATTGTTTCAACATGGAAAGAGGTTGTGCAGGATAATAGGAAACTTAAGAACTGATAAGGGGCAGGCTGAAGATCAAGGAATATCAACATGACTGCAGTTAGTTACTATGGGCATGCTGGCTAGGGAATTCTGGGAGTTGAAGTCCATACCTCTTAAAGTTGCTGAGGTTGACAAGCACTGTTTAGATGGAAAACAGGCAGAAAAATAGGCCAAACAGGCTTCACCTCACTCTCAAACCAATCCAATCCACTAGGAAACAAGGGGTTCTAGAGAAACTTGATGACATCCATAACAAAATATCTTGCTAGGACAGTTGAATGCCATAAAAGAGAACACAGAGCCCTCTGCAATTATTTGATTTTCCTGCAATTTGAAAAATGTGGAGTTTGCAACGGACATTTCTTTCTCGTTCTCCTGATGGTTCTGACAAGCCGTGGAAATGTCTTTGCCAATTCGTGGCTGTGCGGCGACTTTCAAAGTGACACAAAGCCAGATGTAACTGGAATTTCAGACTCTGTCCATGGAGCTTTACAGAGCCAGTCTCATCTCAAACATCTACTGCAGGCCATGGCAGTAAACGTTTAATTCCCAGAGAGACTTTGCAGGCAACTCTCAGTACAGAGTCAAAGAGAAGGTGAGTTTGAAATATGTGGAAAAGATGGCTTTATAGTCAAATAAACGTTGTTGTGGGCTGAGAAGCAACTATTTTATGTAATGGGGACAAAAAGTGGAAATTATAATTCACAGAACCTCACAAGGAAATAAGGTCCTTCCACAAAGGTCTTAGCAATACAATAATTGTCAGTAACTCTCCATTTTTCATAACTTCACTCCAAGGAATCATTTGACCAAAGAATGTGGCCCCTATAGTAGAAGCAAGGCATCATTTTTTCCCCAAGAAGGACACTCATATGTTTACAGACACACAGTTATTATATTCCTGATTAGCAGTGTGTTTTTAAAACTTAATTAAAAGTTTAGTGACTTCTACCTAAATTATTTTCAAATCCCTCTTGTGACACATATGCATTGAGTCCCGCTGCCTTCTGATATTATTCTAAGAATAATATTAGACCTAAAGCAACTGAACAAACTTCAGAAAAGTATATGTTTTCTAACATAGCATAGAGAACATTTTTTGGCGTCTTGAAGTTACTTGAGAATCTTCACTTTTTAATGCTGCCTGTGGATTTTGGCAGCCCTAATTAGACCCAGATTGTGCCAAATTAAAAACATTCATTACATCATCTTGTAGTTTTTCTTTGAAGGACTACTTTGGGGATTATTAGCATTCCAATTAGCACATTTCTTATTGCAGTAGAATTAGGTACACAACATTCATGCAAGCTCTAATTCTACATTATGTATGTGGGAATAAGCTTTACTGCATTCTGCTAGAATAGGGGTGCAAAAATTGGGATGACAATTAAATAACAGAGATACAGAACAGATCATCCTCAACTTACAACCATTCATTTAGTGACCATTCAAAGTTACAATGGCTCTGGAAAAAGTACCGTATTTTTCAGAGTATAAGATACAGTTTTCCACCCCCAAAAGTGGATGGAAATGTCTGTGCATCTTATACAGTGAATGTTGCTGAAGTCCCGCCCACCCGCCAGCTCCCCTTCGGCCTCTGCCTCCCAGCAATTTGCCTCCTTGCAGCAAACAGCCTGTTTC
>JANHJO010001873.1:401000-415460 GCA_032468235.1 Pseudoxyrhopus heterurus | reverse complement strand
AGTAGATGCACTAAAAGAATGACAGGCCTGGGAGAGATGATAGCTGAAGTCAAATAGGACACCTGACTACTCATGATTCTGAGATAAGCAAAGGATAACTTCATTTTATTAGCCAAAAGAAAAGTGAAAAAGCTCCTTATAAAAGTAAGCATTTGCAACCAAGTTTGAATATGCTCAGTTTCCATAAGCAGGGATAGAAAGTACAGAAATTAATTAGGCTGAGGCAGAAGATTGAAATGAAGGCCTGGAGTCCTTGTGGGAAGAAATAGAGTGAACAGATCTGAGGACAAGAAAGTGGAGATGGTAAGAAGGAAGGGTTATCCTGTAAGTGGGCCCTTGTTAGCTCCAGGCTTCACTGGAGTTGGTGCATGATAATCTGAAAATAGATGGTGTGGTTGTTAATCCCAGATCATCCTCTGATTCAAACCTCTGCATGATGGTTTGATTTAGTAAGCCTAATGAATCCAAATGGATTCCAGTAGGTGCTTGGAGATTTCTCTAGTGCTCTGGAAAACAATTCTCCCAAATGCCTTGTTCTGTGCTGAAACACAGAAGTGGAGAACTAGACGAGTTCACCAACCCTGATCTCCTTGGTGTTCATTCCGAAGGATGAGACAAGTCTTTGCTGTTCAATTGATTGATTTACTGTTTTAAGAAGTATAATTTACAATCAGGGATATTTTGGAAGAAAAAAAAATCATTTCCAGATAGTTAATCTTTCCTTTTTAAGTTCTGGGCATTTGTCCAACTTTTCCCTAGCAACTGTTTCTAACCAGCCAATAAGAGCCCATCCACCTCCCAAGCAAAGTCCATAAGAAATGACAGGATAAGATGCCCCTTTTTCATGCCAAAATTTTCCCTTCCCTTCCCTCCTTTTCTTCTCAAGTGGAGATCATGATGTTTGAAGATTTGTTCCCCTCTTCTGGAACGCCTTCTAAGTGATCTTTGAAGTCACCCTACTCTCTTCCCTTGCCCAGAACCCTTGCAGGTCCCTTCCCTTAGCAATTATTTAGAAATAAACACAGAAGGATTCGCCTGGGGCTTTCTCCCCCTCCCCTCATATATTTTTTATCAGCATACTCCTAGCTACTGGTAGCTCTAACTGAATTTTATTTTAGTGGGGTGGTGATGGTGATAGTTGCTTTTTAAGATGGACACTAGACTGGCATTTGTTGCTGACCTTCCCCACTTGGTTCAGCTTCTCAGTCATTTCAACCAAGATCACTTTTTCTGGTTTTACTCTTCTGGTCAACCCTACCAGTGGTCCTCCCTCTGTGGTTGGTCCATCAGTACCTGAGTTAGACCTCCATTGCTGGCCGCCTTCTCCCTGGCCCAACCTCAGCCGCAAAACTCAACTCTACTTGATCTCAGATTCTTTTTCTGTGTTCCACGTCAGGCATCTTTCCTGAGAGTTTGGTTGCTTCTTCATCCCTGGATCTCTGTGACACAAAATGTCCTCTTGCCCATGTATGGAAAGAAGGCCCATGGACATTGTTCTGCTGTCATGGCACAGATACTTAAGAACCATCTCCTTTGTGAAGCCCTCCTCCTGTTAGGTTTTGGAAAATTATTTAAAAAAATTCCAGATCTATTTAAGAAGGTTTTTAATGTTTGAGTGCAACCATCCTGGTGATTCTATTTTGTGATTTTAATTTTTGACCATCTGATTTGATGGTGGCCATTTCACTGCAGATTATTGATTATAATTCACTCAGATTCAACTGATTGTGCCAGGCTAAAACCAAATATATAAACAACATAAATAAAACATACAAAGCTCTCGACCTCCTGGAACTCTTCTCTATCATCATTATCAGTCCTCAAACTGCCTTTTCTAACTCTTCAGCCACTGAAACCTGCCAGGTTATAGAAATAGCAATAGCACTTAGATTTATATACCGCTTTATAGTGCTTTACAGCCCCCATCAATTTGGGTCCTCATTTTACCCACCTTGGAAGGATGGAAGGCTGAGTCAACCTTGAGCCTGGTGAAATTTGAACTGCCAAATTGCAGGCAGCTAGCAGTCAGCAGAAGTAGCCTGCAGTACTTCACTCTAACCACTGCGCCACCATGTCTCATTAGGATATCAGCACACCAATACTTCACCACCACTTAGCCTATAGCTCTCTGGAACTTAGTCTTTATTAAGCCTTCTTTTAAAACCTTTTCCTTCAGTTTTCTTCCGGAATATTGTGCCAGGAGTTGTCAATTGTACAACCCTATGTTGCTATTGTATTTTCAGCAGCCTTCCAATTAGCAGTTTTTAGGGAGGCATCATGAGCTGAGACACAAAACTATTCCCCCAGGCTCTAAAACATGAAGGATAGCACAAAGGAAAGAGGAGGAAAGAGCTGTAATAACTGTTTCTGAACGCTGTATGCAGTCAGCAGAGTGCACATTGTCATATAGTAAAAAAACAACAACGGGTTATTTACTTGATGAAGAGATTGTTTTCCGTTTCTGCATCTTTATCCGAGTTAGCCACTCCTTTTGTAAGAAATGACACTGAAAGAGAGTGTGTCCCACAGAAATTTCATTCTCCCCATTCATATAGAAGAAAAGCATGCTGAAATACATTTTCTGGAGCTCTGGGCCCAACTAGGCAAGTTGGATGCCAGGCCTCCCTCCCAAGGCAGACTTGACAATACATCTCCTGTGACACTACACTTCTGTGCCGCTTGAAGATGAGCCTATCTATAATAATTACAATTATGACTGGGCCCTTTTCATTCCTTCCCTGTCATTCTCTGCTTTCACCCTTTGTCATTTGACATGAAAACAAAACCTTGAGTTCTCAGTGACTTTTGTTGTAAGGTTACAATAAAAGAATCTTGCAAACATGAGAGCACTCCTCCCCTCCCTTGCTTTTACTTTCTGGAGAACGAGGAAGAGTTCCTTCTGAGGTGCTTTTTCCACCGCCATTTCTTCTGTGGGCTAAGATATCTTTTATCTGATCATTATCTAGGCTGCAGTTCCTCCTTCTTCACTCTCTCTCAAGGTTATTCTCATGACTCATTATACCTTTCAGCTCCCTAACCTACTCCCTTGCTCTTCCCATCCATTTTCCCCCTCTCCGCACTACTCTTTCTTCTCTCCCCTCCAATGTCTCTGTCAGATCCAGAAGCCATATATTCATCTTTTTAGAAGCTTCTAGTCTACCACAATTAGAGCCTGAGAAATTGGGAGGGGGGAATTCAGAACAACTAGGCACAAGAACAGTTTCTTCCCAAATGCCATCACTCTGCTAAACAACTAATTTGCATAACACTGTCAAATTACTACTATTACCTGCATCTTTACAACTTATATTAATTGTTTCAATATCTTCACAATCTATATCCTTACAATTTATATTGTTTTCCTTGTACTTGATTATTTATTATTTAAATTATTATTATTAGATTTGACTGCTTACTAGTAACCTATGACTATCACTAAGTGTTGTATCTTATTAATGTACTTATTTTATCTTATTTTCCTTTCTTCTTTTGTTTACTGAGAGCATACGCACCAAAGACAAATCCCAAATGTGTCCACTCACACTTGGCCAATAAAGGATTCTGATTCTGATTACTGAGTAGTGTTTTAGACAAAACAAAATTCCTATGTATGTTAAGGTCAAAGCTAGCCTGCACCTGGAAGGGTGGATCTGAGAAATTGGCACCAACAGAGTGACAGTTGATTGGACCATGTGATGGACTTGTGGGGGATGGATCTTTGATTTTAACATGGGGAAGGAAAAACCTGGAACATCAGATTCGGGTTTTCCCAGATGTGCCAACCTGACTTTTCTAATAAATTCTTACATGGATGGACTTTGTCTCTGAGAGTTTGAATTGATATGGAGGGTTTACTTGGAATACTGACAGTCTCTTTCCATTCCCCATCACACTTCCCTTTGTTTCCTACCCCCTACTAATCTTCAGCAAATGGCAGCATCCAGTTATACTTTATCTGATTTGTAAGCAGATTTGGGAATGGTTAGTTCGGGGATGATAAATTTGCTCCAGATAGGGATTATGTGGGGGGGGGGGGGAAGGAGAAGGTAAAGGCAAACTGCTTCCATGTTGATGCTAAGAAAAATACATGGAGAGTCTATGAACAGGGCTGTCAAACTCACGGCCCGAGGGCCGGATGCGTCACGTGCTGGCCACGCCCAGTTTAGCAAAGGTGGAAAAAATCCCGATACATCACATGATGCCACCCTGACGATGTGAGTTTGACACCCCTGGTCTATGGAGTGAGCCAGACTCAACGGAGATGCCTTCTCTGCTTCCCAAAATCCTTTCCCTTCTTTTCCGTGCTGCTTCCGCTTTCTCCCATTCTAACTTTCCCTTTAACTCACTGTCCACCCAGTCATGATTTCCCTGGATTCTTTCTTCACTCAACTCCCACAGTACGTGTATTTTGAATCTTCTTCCTGTGTAACTTATTTGCTCTTTGATTGTCCATCTGCATGATGAAATCTTTCTTTGTGTTATAGTGTTTTGCTGTATGTGCGTATCTCTGAAAATAAGGTAAAGTTGTCCTAAGAAGTAACAGATGGTGACTTTCATACCCTAACAAGGAATTAACATCTCTACGTTTCCTGTATTTGGATCTCATACTCCTGTTATTAGGCTGACCTCAATATCTAAGTAATCACTGAGTTGGTATTATAAAGCATTTCTGATTGAGGTTTCCTGCAGAGTTTTAATAACATCTCCAAACTAGATAAGTAAATCCAAATTGCCCTGCCAAATGATAAAGATATCATCTAAATAGCATTTTGGTAACTTAATTCTTCCGCTTTCAAGGTTCATTTTTGTTCACAATGACCCATGTAACAAATTGGCCAGCTCCAGAACAAATTTTGCAGCATGCAGCTGCTCCTGATGCTTCTAATAAAATAGATTTTGAAATATTAATAATATCAACATCTTTTAAATGCTACTTTTAACAAAGAACAAATCAGTTCGGTGGGGGATACTGACTGCCAATCGCAGTCATAATATCTAAAGCTTTTGTCTCAGAAATACCACTTTTAGAGAGACCTATCTGGACCTATCTTGAATCCATTAAAATTTTAAAGATTTTTTTGGGGGAAAAACCTTTCACATAAGATGACATTTTGAAATGAAAGATTTAAAAAAGAATTACCATATTCTGTTAGTTTGGAGATAGATCCGTAACCAGAAACAAAAAGTGCTATCAGGGCCAGGAAGGTATTTGAGAGACCATTTTTCTCCATAATGCTCACTCATCCTATCTACTCTGTTGATTTGGTATGGGTTCCATTTATTAAGCAATGCCATCTAGCAGGAGCCAGGAAGTTGCTGTATTTGTACATTAGAACTCCACCCTCTCCTCTTGAAATCCAGGTGATGTCACCTTGCCCATGGACCTTTCCCCTCAACTCAGGTCTTAGGTTAAGAGGATCTACAACAACTCTCCACAGTCAACTTGCCATGGTCAATTTTCCGCAGCTAACTTGCAGGGTGACAATTCAATGCTGTATTAATCGTTTCATTCAGTTACTTTTATTACTGGTGGCCATGTTTTTGTAGAAATTTTTGTAACTCTTGTATTTCTGGATTGACTTCCTTTATTTTATTATTATTGGCCATGGTTCTGTTGAAATTAATCCAACTTTTGTATTTGTTGAATCGTCCTGCGGTGAGCTGGCCACGGCAAGTTGGCCACGGTGGGTTGGCCATGGCAGGTTGGCTGTGGCAAGTTGTCCCATTCCAAGGTTAAGCTGGATGGATAGGGTCCTTTATGTTGGGGGTGGAGGTGGGGAAGGACAAACATGGAAGGATGACTTTGTTCCCTTGCACAGTTGCTATTTGATGGGTGTTTGGTGTTTTTAATGGCATTTTTTGTTTTATCTTTGCAAAAACACCCACAGTAATTGGATTTGGATGGCCAGAAATTAAGATACATAAATAAATATTTTTGTGAAATTTAGGCAGTAATGGCAGATATAGTGTTTTGCACTCAGATCCAGGTAAATGTTCCATATTTGGTACATTTACATATTGGTAAATAAAGTCCAATATTCAGACTCCATTTAAAAGAGTGCACGTATCTCTTATCACAAAATTTCTACAAGGATAAAAATTTGGGTGATAGTATTCTTCCACTATTCCTTCTCTCCCAGTATACAAAATAGCTTAGGGCCTTCCCTGCTCCCATTATTAGCTTCACAAGAGACCGGCGATTGTCTAGGCCAAACTACCTGTGCTATTATTAAAATTGTGCGGGTAGAAATTCAGCAGGCCCACAATCAGTTCCTGCAGATAAAGCTGCTAAATTTCTGTCTGGAGGCCTCACCGAATAGGTGAAGTCATTTACCAGGATCATAGCAAACCGACTGTGAGGCAGATTGTTTCAGATTTGGTTATGAGAATTGATCAATAGTGAGCATTGGTGCCCATCTCTCCATTGCAAATATATTCATGAGATGTGTTTCTGTCAAGTCCTAAGATGTATGTCTTTCTGGGCAGCTTCTGAAGGGTAATATATTGTGCATCTCTTTTATATTCCATTTCATTCAGCCATTCATATTCAGAATTCCCATCCATCTTCCCAACTATAGCTTTTGAAATGCTACATTACGATTCCTTTTGTTTAAAAATGTGTTAAAGCTCAAAGGATATTTTTCTATGGAAGCAGTTCCCATGCCTTCATTAGAAGCAAGTAGAAGTGGCCAGTTCAAGCAGAGAGCAGGGTCTGGCATCCAAATAAACCTCTTTTGAACGCCAGACTTGTGATTTTGAACATACCTACGCTACATCTTTGCACAAGCTGTCTCCATATACTCTTGCATTTCCTCAAGCCATTTCACAAAGAAGGAACAACGAATGACAATTTACTGAAATGGCGTGGAAAAACATGAGCAGGTTTTTTCCATGCAGGTTTCTGCCTCAGCAAATGGAATAAGCTGGGAATGTGCCAGAGCCTTTCCTCTGATTTAAATAATTTGGTACAAATTAGTCAAATTACATATCTTAATTACCTCACCCATGCAAGAATGGCAGTGTCACATCTCTCAATGGTTTTGTAAATGGGGACTGCATATATAAACAGATTTTTTAGTGTTAGTCATTTACATTCACCGTAACATGAATTATATTGGTATGCATCAAGCAAAAATCCATTAGGTGTAGCTGTAAGAAGTGATTATGAAATATGAATGGGCTGGGAAACTGCTGAATTTCTGTGAGCATGGTAGTTATGGTAAGTGGAATTTGAGGAACCATTATGTAAATGCATTAAGCAAAATTTCCGAAGAAACATCTCAAGTGATTGGAGAACTGTTCCTCTCCATACCCTTGCCTAATGCAAAATGTGGGTGCAAATCCATTGAAGCGTGAGGTTCAGCAAACACTTTCTGCTTTCATTGCACAGAATAGTATGATCCTGATTTTCCAGTTGGTTGCATTTTTGAAGCAGGGATGGAAACAAAACAATAATAATGAAAAAAATCAAAAAATATAAAAGCCCTGCAAATAGAAGTAGAATGACCGTGGCAAAAGGAAGCAAAGTTAGTGCCAATAGTAATAGGGTACAATTCCTAAATATCTGGAGCACCACTTGAATACCATTGGCACTGACAAATTCACCATAAGTCAATTGCAAAAGGTAGCTTTGTTTGGAATTGTTTACATCCTGCAGCGAGACCTTGTAACATTATCAGAACATCTCCCTATCCTAAGTCCTTGGGGTCGACGCGAACACAGTTTAAACATCTGGCTGACTGCACGACCAGCCATAATAATAATGTTTGCCCTGTAAGTAATGTTGTTGTCATTGTTATAATATTATGCAAAATTCATTGCTGGTACAAACTGAAAACTAACAGAAAAGTGGCCTTGAAGGATTCTTTGCAAACATATTCAAATTGGAATCATCGCTGGATTTGCAGTTGATAAATAGTTTCATTATATCTCTATCCTTTAATATAATTTGTTAGAACAAATCTTAGAGGCAGGCTTGGGTAGTGATTCCACATGCTGTATGGAATCATAATTACAAATCTGCCAGAGTAGGAGGACATTAATATGGATATGCACCCAGTTGGTATTCCCTTCTGTCATGTCATTATTTTTCTATTTCAAAGATAGAGGTCGGAGGGAAGCATCAAAGCTGACTTTTGAATGCTTTATGTAGCAGTAGATTTCCAATGCTGTTCTTAAATTCTCACTGGATTTCTCAAAAGCCTCAACATTCTTTAATGAGACCAATAATAATGGAGAACATTTCCTAAAATATGTGTCTATGCTATTACTAATCCCCTTTAATTTTATCAGGTCATCCTTCAGAAGAGAATCTGGATGGTGTGTCACAAAAGAAACAAAATCACCAGTTCATACAATCACATATAAAACAACTACAAAGCAGACCAAGTTGAGCATTTATATACTACTAAAACCCCCATGTCTAAACCCCCATTGTCTGTAACCTTCAATTGGGCGAAATAATGCATCATAGGGCAGCAGGTTCTGAATCAACATGCCTCAAATGGGCTAACTTATATAATACATCCAAAATCCAGAACCCAGGACTCCCATAGGAATTGACATTTGACAAAATTATTGTCACTTCAGTGCTGCTATGCTGCCACCTTGCCGTGATCATATGACCGAACCTGTGGTAGCACAGTGGTTAAAATGCAGTATTGCAGGATAATTCTGCAAACTGCCAGTAGTTCGATCCTGACCGGCTCAAGGTTAACTCACTTCCATCCTTCTGAGGTCGGTAAAACAAGGACCCAGATTGTTGGGGAGCAATATGCTGACTCTGTAAATTGCTTAAAAATGTGTTATGAAGCACTATGAAGCAGTATATAAGTTCTATGCTATTGCTATCACTATTTCCAATGTTCCCTGCCAGCTTTTTACAAGGAAAGTTAATAGGAAAGCCAACAGGAATTCGGAAATCAATCCCACTCCCACTGCTTTTTTGCCCACTTGGGATCATTCAGTTCCTCTGTTTAGGTAAAGAAATGTCTCTGAAACAATGACCTAATGGGCCATGTTATTTTGTCTAGTTCAAAATAAAAATAAAAATTCAGCGAATTAAACAAAAGCAATGTGTTGTGAATTTATGTTGCATAATAGAAAGCTGAAGTAGGAATGGATTCAAGCTGATTTCTGGTTTGAACTATTGTAGAGGACACTCTACGATCTGTAATAGTTGACAGAGGTTTCTGTAATAGAAACATGGGGTTTTGTAACAAAATGATTTTATTCATGTGATAAAAAGATCCAAAGAGAAATATGTTATAGAAAATGAAGCAAGAATTAAGGCAGTTGTGTTGTTGTTGGAAAAAAGTCCTTAGATTCTCTTCTGCCCTACAGGTTTTCTGAAGCAATTTCTACAATGTGTTTCTACTGGAGATATGAAAAGTCTTCTGAATCATAATCTGTTTGTTATGGTTTAAGACAGCATCAACGTGCAACAGATATTCAGGGTACTGTGGTGGTAGGTAAATATTGGCAAACATTTACAAGTATGCAATCTCCGTTATTTACAACTCATATTCAGCATCTCATAGCGTCTACAATGGCATAGATGTCATAGATGTTAGTGTACATATATAGCAATAGCAATAGCACTGTATTTATATACCGCCTATCAGGGCTTGCAATCCTCTCTAACCGGTTTACAATGTCAGCATATTGCCACCAACAATCTGGGTTCTCATTTTACCTATCTCGTAAGAATGGAAGGCTGAGTCAACCTTGAGCCTGGTGGGATTCGAACTGCTAAATTGCAGGCAGCTGGGAGCTGAATACTTAATTACTTAAGTACAGCGTTCTTACCCACTGCACCACTCAAGGCTCTTTATCCAGTTCTTTTAGCCAGCCCAAAGTTTTGTTTAACTTCATTATAATAGATTTTGTCCAATTTTTAAGAATAAACACATTTTATCATTATATTGCAAACAGTTTTTTTTTTTTTTTGAGCTGGAAAACAAACATCTCCACGTGGAAAGTTTTAATTTGTTGGAACATATAGAACAATATTTTATAAACTAGAATATTTTTTGTGTGTTTTACCATGGGAAACAATTAAGCCTTTGCTCCTTTATTTAGATTTTCAACATCACAAAAGTAGATCAGTTGATAGTACCTTCATAGTGTTGCCTGTTGTCTAATTTTTTGAAAAAAAGGGTCAAAGGGATTATTTGAACGAAATGCTCTGCACCATGAAAAGGAGAAGCTGATGGCTTCTTCTGAGCTCAGAGTACTTGACACCATATTTGGAGCATGCTAGTAATTTACACCGCATGCCAGATATTTGAAAAAAGTATATTTTCCCCCAAGCCTTATATAGTGGCACGATACAGAGAAAGCAGGAGAACAGCGGATGTGTTGAATTGCAAATGACTTACTTAAAAAGCACACAAGATTTGTGAGCCACCTCGAGTCACGTGGCTGAGTTAAGCAGCTACAGAAATTGAGTAAAATGAAATATCAAACATTGTTACTGTCAGATGTTCTAATATCAACCTTCTGTGTTGCATAGGAAAGAGATTAAAGATCGGATTTTAGCAAACAGCCAGACTGTGGCTGAAAACGATGCTGGGAGTGAACCTTCAGAAGAAACCAAGGTATTGTCCCAAAATTCATAGTTGCATTTATGCCACGCAGGCCTTGCAGAGAGAGAACAGCTGGGCTTCTGAGGGCTTTGCAGAGAACGCCACTCTCGCTCTGCAATGCCAGGTCCTCCATGGATTCCCATTGTTGGTTCAATTTATCCCGAGGCTATGTATCAGGCTATTTGACACATTCTACACAGGAAAGTGGTGTTTGAGCTTCTGCTTCTGCTGATTTCACGAGAAGCAGGGGGCTGGCCTGTGGGATTGGCAAAACGAGATTAGCAGGAGAAGGCTTCTGCTAGGAAAACCTGCCTGCAGTGAAATATAACCAGCCATCGTGCTGTTACCGCACTGCTCAGAACGAACGGGAAAAGTTTAGCCATGTGTGCGATTGGAACTAACCTGCTGAACGTGTTCCTTCCTCCCCCACCCCAAATATTGTTTTCTTAGGGGAAGCCAAAGAGCATCTTCTCCGAGGCCTCAGGCCAAGGAAACGTGGCTGTGAACGGGCAGCTGCCTGCAGGTGACCTATTGCCCAGGGCCTTTTGTGAAAGGGCAGAACCGGAGAGCGAGAGTGACCAGCTCTTTACAGAAAATGAAGAATTCAGACCACCCATGGATGGTAGGTGTGAATCTTAAGTCAACATTGGAAGGTCCCCATGAGGAGGATAAGCAAAACTAAGTCAACCGTCACATGCCCCCATTTATTTGTTTTTGCTTGTTGTGTTTCAAAGACGTTTGGGACATTATTTATGCAGAGCACACCGAAACCTTGCAGACAATAGCAACCAGACTAATAAACCAAAAGCTTTTGCCCACCGTTTCAAAATAGAGAAGAAAAATAAAGGCCCCGGGAAAGTGCGGTTTCCGTGAAGGTGAGGTGAGCCTCCGTGGTCATTCCCCCATTTAGAGAATCAGCCGTGTTAATCTTTCCACGCGGGTCCAGGCCCACGGAGGATCTCTTCATCCACGCTAGTAACGGTTTCAGGATCACTTCTGATGGGAAGCTTTGGCAAAGTCGTTTCTGTTGGGTAACAGCAAACAGGGAAATCGATAAAAGGACCAATGGGAAGAAGGCCGGCTGCCAATTGCAGGAAGGGCTTCCTTTTATTTGTCTCTGAAAGCTGCAATTTATTCTGTATTGAATTTTTGACCTCATCTGTTTCTCCTCCTAGTTCTCGGAACCCAAATAGACTACCTAGAGCAATTTGGAATGGCCTCGGTAAGTAAGGTCACTTGTTCAAGGACACTGACGTTTCCACAACCACACACACACACACACACACACACACACACACACACACACAAAATAATAATAGTAACAATAAAAGGTGCGAAGTGGCAGCCTGTGTCAACTCCACAAGTGTGTTTCTTGCAGCTGAAGGAATCTGTCTGGAGAAAGCAGTCCCTGTATCTGAAGTTCGACCCTCTGCTCAGAGACAGCCCTCAGAGGAGGAAGGGCCCTGATCCTGACCCAGGGGCTTTCCCGGTAGCTGCATTGCTACGAAACGGGTAGGGGTTGCCTTTAGTTTCTTTTATTAGTATTGTTGTTTTTTAAGTGAGAATTTTAGAAGCTCATTTGGAGACCCCTTGAAGTGCTGTATTTATATTTCAAAGTTGCCTTTCTCTGACTTAAAAACTGGAAGGGCGGACTCCCTCCTGTAAGGCACAGGTAATCCTCGAGTTATGACCCATAACTGAGCCCCAGGTTTATGTTGTTAAGTGAAATATTTGTTAAGTGAGCTTTGTCCCATTTTACAACCGTTCTTGCTCCAGTTCTTAAGTGAATCACGGCAGTTAATTTAGCAACACGGTTTCTAAGTGAATCCGACTTCCCCGTTGACTTTGCTTCTCAGAAGGTCGCAAAAGGGGATCGCATGATCCCCAGACACTGCGACCGTCATAAGTACGAGTCAATTGCCAAGTGTCTGCATTTTGATCATGTGACCGCGGGGGTGCTGCAACGGTCATAAGTGTGAAAAACGGTTGTAAATCACCTTTTTTCAGTCCCGTTGTAACTTTGAGCGGTCACTAAATGAACTGTTGTAAGCCGAGGATTACCCGTGCCTCTAGAGAACCCCGCGGCCCAAATCAATACTGGGAACGACCTACTCCAGAGATGAAATGGGGGGCTCCGGCCCGAGGGCTGGTCCACTGGGCCCCTGGAAGGGCTCCACAGCTGCCCCTCTAGGGAATTGGGGGCCAGACTCCGCGACCCCCAACGAGGAGGAGGAGCGGAAGGGCTGAAACCCCTCCGGCTTGGCTGGCTTCCTCTTCGGAGCACCCAGCACTGCCAGCTTGAGGAAGGCAGGAAGGGCCAGTGGGAGAATGCGGGGAAAGTAGGAACAACTCAACCCCCCTCCCCCCTTAAAAAAAAGGGAATACACCCATTGCTATAGATTGACTCGTTTAATGACCCCCGCCAAAAAGGCCATACAATTGGGTCAATCCTGTGGGTGCCCCAATGGACGGCCATCATGACTTGCCAAATACACTCCAGGCCACATGATGGCTTAAGTGCAGGATCACCTGTAAGGGGCACCATCGTCCTTCTTCTGTTTCTTGCACACCTGAGCTCTGCGATGAACTTCTCAGTCCATAAAACGGAAGGTTTGGCACTAGCAAGAGCCCTTAGACTTGTATGACGCTTCCCAGTGCTTTTCCAGCCCCCTCTAAGTGGTTTGCAGAGCCAGCTTCTTGCCCACAACCATCTGGGTCCTCACTTTACCCACCTCGGAAGGACGGAAGGCTGAGTCAACCTGGAGCCTGGTGAGAATCGAACTGCCAAATTGCAGGCGGCCGAAAGCCAGCAGGAGTAGCCTGCAGGACTGCGCTCCAACCACTGCGCCACCGGGGCTCTTAAGGGGAGGGGTCGGTGGAAGTCAGAAGTTGTCGATTTAAGACGGGTCTCAAAACGAGTTCGGCAGCATAAAAGGAACCTGAGGTTCTCCCGGGTTGGTTTGCTTTCAGCCATTGAACTCCTGAGCTGGAGTTGAAGACAGGCAGGTGCCATTACTTTAACAGGTAGGAAAAAAGAAAATACACCTGATATGGGACCTTTCTGCCATGGTTTCTTTCTAAGCAGAACTTCTACAAAACCTGCCTCCACTGAAGTCAAAGCACCGGAACAGGAAGATAAACTGGTGGACCTGGACTTTCCCATTTTCCCAGATCTGGTAAGTGCCATTCAAACATTCTTGGTGGTTTGTTCCATTTAATGTTTGTAGAATGGAAGCCAACGCATCGTCAGATTTGTCTGCGGAGATTCTCCGTCCTCCGGGTCGTGGTTGCCCCAAAGAGGCTTTTGGAAGAGGGAACTGGAGTTTCTGGTTTTTCTTTGAAGATGTTTCGCTTCTCATCCAAGAAGCTTCTTCGGTTCTTTATAAAGCCTTCCCCACCATCCAGCCAGAATTGAAGAAGCTTCTTGGATAAGAAGCAAAACATCTTCAAAGAAAAACCAGGAAGTCCAGTTGCCTCTTGGAAAAACAAAAAAAAGGCACCTTTGGGGCATTGTCAGATTTAAAACAGCCAGGATCGCTGACAGAGGAAGTCTGGGGCTGCGGGCTTCCCGTTTCATGCCGCAGAAGACACCAGAAGCGTCTTCAGATCTGCTCAAGACTGTTAGTCAAACAAACCACTGTTCCCACGTATGCTGATGTAAAGAATTAGGGTTACTATTGGTAGTCCTCGACTTACACCCCCGATTGAGCCCAAAATTTCTGTTGCTAAACGAGGCGAGTTCTGCCCTGTTTTACGACCCTACCTTGCCACAGCTGTTAAGTGAATCCCACTGCAGTTTTTTAGGGAGCTGCTATGGCTCAAGTGGTAAGATAACAGTACTGCAGTACTGCAGATCAGCAGTTTGGCTGATCGA
>JANHJO010001873.1:250524-273984 GCA_032468235.1 Pseudoxyrhopus heterurus | reverse complement strand
CCAAGCATTCTAGTAATTATAGCTTGGTTGAATTCTTAAGAATTCTTTTAGATATCTCTACATGCCCAAGTACAGTGAAATCCATCCCATAATTATAGTTCCAAGAAATTTCTAGGACTAGACAACTGTTATTCATCTGTAAGGACCTTGAAAATGGCTTTCTGCATGCAAACCTAGCAGCTGATTTCTCCACAAAAACCAACTGCATGCCTGCGAGGAGGCCTACGGTACGTAGGGCTATTAGCCCTCTACTGCTGCTGTTCCCCAGCTGCCGATCCTGGAGGATAACATATGGGCACCGTAACTCATAGCTACTGTTAGTTTTATCCTCTGTGAACTTACCTAATGCTATTTGAAAACCATCTGAGCTGGCAACTGCAACATTAGTCTCTGGGTACCGCTTTAACTGTGTAGCTGTACTGACAAGAGGGAGAGAAAAATTGCAACTCTTGAAAATGGATCACTCATATAAATAAAGCAGACACCTTGCTTTGCATGACGTGTTGTGAAATGGATAGGTTTGTAACTGCTCCCCCCTTGCCTATTGAGTACGGGTAGAGAGAAATGGCCTCCGTTAAAATCCCTTGCAATTTACAGAAAAAAAATGTGAAAGGTTCTTCAGTTCTCTGTGTTCCTTAGATACTATTTTGAAAATGTCTATTTATGCTTCACCATTCTCCTCTTGCAGTATCTGCCACTGAGCTGTCAAGTTCATGAATAATATGTGGACATCTAATTTGTGAATGTAGGTTATGCATGTATGTAGAGCAGTGTTTCTTAACCTTAGCAATTTTAAGATGTGTAGACTTCAGCTTCCAGAATTCCCTAGCCAGTAAGCTGTCCTGATATGCCTACATGCAACATCAACACATACACACACATGCACACACACACACGGTTTTCTTATTTTAAAAGCATTGGCAAGATCTTACAGCATCCCACCAGGCTCAAGGTTGACTCAGCCTTCCATCCTTCCGAGGTGGGTAAAATGAGGAGCCAAAAATAGTTGGGGGCAATATGCTGACTCTGTAAACTGCTTAGAGAGGGCTGGAAAGCACTATGAAGCGGTATATAAATCTAAGTGCTATTGCTGTTGCTATCAAAAAATACTGGATTGGAAAGTTTTATTATCTTGTGAACAGTAAAGGTCTCCTTTTGTTATTACATTGCAGTATGTTTCTCAGGCTTAGCCCAAAAACTGAGAACACTCCAGCTAGTGTACAGTTTTTTATTTGCTTACGTCCAACAGACAGAATCTTGCCAGATTAAACCTTTACTACATTTATCCTAACGGATAGAGAGATTGGTCCTGGATGGCTATCCTTATTCTCTACCTCTGCCTCTATCCATCTTCGGCTATCTCTTGTCTTGCCTCTCTTTCTCGAATGTGCTTCCTCCTTGCCTACCACTTCATTGTGGTCCATCACACCAGTTAGTTAGTTAGCTTACTTTATTGTCATTGCACCTCGTACAATGAAATTCAATGCCATATTCAGTGTACATTATACACTGTTCCCTCTAGGTAAGCTCCATCTCCCACAATATTAGAATAAATAAAGAGCATTGATGAATGTATAATATTGAAATCTAATTTTCATTCTGCAGGTGGGTTTTGATTCTTACAGGTTGTAGAGGAATGTTCAAGGATAGAGGAAGATTCAAGGATACAGAGAAAAAGAACAGAAGGATAGGGATTAAACCCCACATTGCCAGGATCAGCCCTGCATTTTAACTGCCAAACTTTGCATTATATGATACAGAGAATTTTCAGCACCAAATCAGAACTTCAACTAAATTATTGAAGTCATTTAACTGTTGTTGTTTTTTATGTATTAAATTTATATCCCAACTGTTATAACAGGAAACTTATGGCTCTAATAATAGCACTTCCTCCCAACAATGACCAGGTGGACTTGGGAAAGCAACCCAGTGAGCATCAGTGGTTGTAGTACCCTGGGTTGTTATTATTATTATTTATTAAATTTGTTTCCCTCCTCCTCCTTGTCCAACAACTCCAGCACCTTGGCTGTGCATTTTAAAATTCTTCAAGCTATTTTGGAAAACACATATATTTTTGCTCCTAGTATTTCTATTTAATAGGAAGTTTCTGCTAGACATTTTCAGCGCCTCTGAAAATAACAACAATGTGCCTCATTTCTACATCTAGACATAACACTAAAAATTGCAGTCTGCCAATATTATTACACATAAAGTAAGAAAATGGCCTAGGCTGGCCTGCAAAGACAAACCAAAGTTAAAATGAACTAAGTTTCATATGCTGTTAGATCTTTCATTGACCTAGTTAAACAGGTTGTATGAACACACGCTGCAATGCTTGAATTATAGACCAAAGGCTATTCTTCTGGGTTCTTTCAATAGGAGGAGAAAGGACCTTTGTGAACTTCATTTCTACATGCTGTGTGACTCATAATATTTTACTACTCCTTAGGGGTACTTCAAATTCTAATTTAATGCACTGATTGAATAGCCTGAGTGGATATCTTTTGGTTTATGTTGAAAAGTTTAATATGCCCCTATGGCAAATAAATATGCTCAGAGACACATATCGTTTTGTGGTTGCCTTCTAAAGAAGAAGAGAGAAAAGCAGACAATTTATGTCCATAGATAATGCTATTAGAATTACAATAGGGAACAGGACAGAATCACAGAAACTCTGCCATGGTCCTCTTCTTTTATACTCCACAAAATACTGATGTCACATACAGGTAGTCCTTGACTTACAACCATAATTCAGCCCCAAATTTCTGTTGTTGAGTGAAACATTCGTTAAGTGACTTTTTCCCCATTTTATGACTTTTTTGCCACCATTGTTAAGTGAATCAATGCAGGTGATAAGTTATTAACACGGTTGTTAAGTGAATCTGGCTTCCCCATTGAATTTGCTTCTCAGAAGGTCGCAAAAGAGAATCCCAAGAGCCTGGAACACTGCAACCGTCACAAATATGAACCAGTTGTCAAGCATCCAACTTTTGATCACATGACCATGGGGATGTTGCAACGGTTGTAAGCGTGAAAAATGGTCATAAGTCACTTTTTTCAGGACCATTGTAACTTTGAACGGTCACTAAATGAACTGTTGTAAGGAGACGACGACCTGTACTCAACTGAAGGCCAAACTGCAGTTCTTCAAAATTCTTGATATATACTTAGTTCCAAATGTTTTCAAAGGGACTAGGATAGCGAGTTTGGGACGGAGAAAATTATCCTGCAATTTTTGTCACCAAATCCCATTCAATGGAGTCCAGCTAACAAAGATGTTCTATTTTAAGACGTTCAATGTCAGTCTGATACAGCTTTGCCATTCTGTCTTATGGTTCATAAATGGCATAGCAGTAGGGGTGGGCTCCAAAAATTTTAGCAACGGGTTCTCTGCCCGGTTACTGGGCGGGCGTGGCCATGGTAGGCATGGCCTAGTCAGTCTCCTGCACCAGGGTGGGGGGGCCGTTTTCGCCCACCCCAGGCTCCGGAGGCCTTCCTCAAGCCTCCAGGAGGGCAAAAACAGCCTCCCCCAAGTTCCAGAGGACCTCTGGAGGCCCTGTTTCTGGCCTTCCGGAGCCTCGGGGAGGCCCGTTTTTCACCCTCCCTGAGCCTCCGCATGGGCCCTGCACTTACCTGGCATCCAAAATGAGTCGCGTGTAGACTCCTGGGAGGGGCGAGGTGGGGTAGGCGGGGCCAGCCAGGGGTGAGATTTACAGGTTCGCCGAACTGGGCAGACCCTTAGGTAGAGGATCGCCCAAACCCGTGCGAACCCGTAGCAGCCCACCCCTGCATAGCAGTCAGTCCTTCTTTAACCCTTGAGAGAGGAGTAACTTTCTTACTACAAAAAGTTTATGTCCTGTTAAAATGATTAATGGGGCCATGTTGATGAAAAGCATCCTTGGGGATGGGGGAGTAAAAAAAAATTAAACTGTGGTCATGTGAGCTAAGCTCTCCCTGTATTTCATATGCATTGTGCATACAATGCAGGCATAAAAGGGTGGAGCTTCACTCATAGGGACACATCTTGGTTTGTTTTTTTATTAATATTCCCCCAATAGACACGCCTGAAAGTAAGAAGGTAAGAAAGTGAAACTTAGAAGTTTAGAATTTTTCTTTTGATTTGCGATTGATGTCTCACTCTCACTACAGTTATCCAACAAACACCTAAGAGCTAAGAACCTCTTCTTTTTGTGGAGAAATTCAGGATTGGCTTATTCATGCTAAGAGGCACTTTCCATTGTTACTTTGAAAAGCCCCTGTCAATGGTTCAGCAGCCTGCAGAGGAGCTTTGGAAACCTTAAGGCATCGTATGGCCTCCAGAGCATTTCCCCGAACAACCCAGGAAATTATAATTTTTAATATGACAGTAGGAACAGAGGATTAAATATACATGTGCTTGCTTGCATGCCCAATTTCACCCTCTTATAATTTCCAAGCATAATTCATGTGGAATTCTAATTCATAGTCTATTTTTTTCCATATTTTGTAATTAAAGCAAATTAGGTTATTCGTATAAGTAAGTTAAAAAGCTGATCCTATATCTGCATGGTTGAGGTTCCATCTTTTTGCTTACAGTACTTCAGCGAAGCATTCATTATGACTCTACTACAGATGTGTTCATCAGATTCTCATTAATAGGCATATATTTTTCATAAGGCATGATAAAGCCTGGAGTT
This sequence comes from Pseudoxyrhopus heterurus, assembly GCA_032468235.1. Lineage (NCBI taxonomy): Eukaryota > Metazoa > Chordata > Lepidosauria > Squamata > Pseudoxyrhopus > Pseudoxyrhopus heterurus. Next base: position 269,308 of record JANHJO010001873.1, on the reverse strand, counting down.
CATGTTAGATACCAGCAACTGGGTACCAGCTGTTCTTGGAAAGCAAAAACACTTTTTTTCCTATTTTATTTTTGTTGCTACTGTTGCCGTCAAAGCTCAGAGCTTCCGAAACCAAGTAGAGTCAGAAAAAAAAGCTAAGATAGGCATCAAACAGATGAATACAGAGACTCCACAAAAGACCCGGTCAAGAATTGGATGGGCTGTCACTAATTAAGATATAATTCCTTTATTTTCCCATGAGTTTTTGACTCAAACTGAGCCGTGCCAAAGAGGCATGGATTTTTCACTGGCACCTTGATTAAGTAAGTAAGTTTACTTATCTTTGCCAGTTGGCTGTGGTTTTCTTCCCATCTATACTGGACATGGCTGGAATAGCTAGGCTCATAATAAGCATATTCATTTTGAGCTATTCCTGGGCTCTATACCAGGGGTCTCCAACCTCCAGTCTGCGGACTGACACCGGGCTGCAGGATACCAGAAGGTCACAAAAAGTGATCACACGACCCCAGGATCCTGCAGCTGTCATAAATAATATGAACCAGTTGCCAATTCAAAAAGTGAATTTTATCACATGATCACAGGGATGCTGCAACAATCATAAGTGAACAACAGTCAAAAATGATTTTTTTTTCAGTGCTGTTGTAACTTTGAACGGTCACTAAATGAACTGTTGTAAATCGAGAATTACTTGTACACTCTGGGTATTGCAATCCCAACACATCCAGAAGGCATTAGGTTGGGGAAGACTAAAAATGTTTGGCATGAGGGTATATTCACAACTAAATCAAATTTCTGGATTTAGTCTACCAAATAATCATCATCATCTCTTTGTGTACTTGAAACATAATTATCTTACTTGTCTTACCTAGTTGTATTAAAAACACCATTAAGTATTCATAACTCTTCAGCAAGAATTTTTAACATTATCGGTCCTGTGATATCAGGAAATGATGGTCCCTTTTACCTGATATTCTTTCTTTCACCTAGGGATAACTTCTGTGCTTCTAACCATGGTATCTTATTAAAGGTATGAATTTGCAAAGTTCTTTTTTAAAAAGCTATTTTAAAATTAAAGGCAGTTCAGTGAAAATGTTTCTTTCTGCATAAGAATTTCTTCCTGCTTGCTACATGTCGCACACAGTAGCGTTGGATAGGATAGGAAGGTGCTGAGCAATATTCTCCCACAATTGCCAAGACAGTGACATTTCCAAAAAGGGAAACAGATACACTGTTCCGTGAATGTGAAATCGCTTTTTTGTTCCGTGTGTCGTACAGCTAAATTACAGTCTTGAGAGATTTCTCTTTTTGGCATTCCCCTTTCCTCTTTCCCTGCAGCAGGTTACATGGAAGAAACAAATATTCTAACTAAGCCTGAACGGGTCTCTTATATAGGAATTCTTAAATTTGCCCCTAGGGCATGTGACATTATCTAAGCTGAGCTGCAACTTGCCTTCTCATGGTTTATCATAAAGATGCTTCACCATTTATGGTACTATACTCAGGAAAAAGGAATGGGTGGGTGCGTTGATGAATGGATGCATGGATAGATGCATGGATGGATGGACAGGTGAATAATAGTTGTGGAAGCTGTTAATGATACCAAAATCATTTTAATATGCAGTCACCAAAAAAATACATTTTACACTATTTCAGTTCTGGAAGTTGAAGTCCACACATCTGAAAACTGCCAAAGTTGAGAAACAATGCTCTAGAGCAGAGTTGGCCTCTTTATGACTTATGGATTTCAACTCCCAGAATTCCTGAGCCAGCATGGAGTTGAAGCCCTCAAGTCATAAAAGGGCCATCGTTCCCCACCCCTGCTCTAGAACCATAATGGGATTATGGGAGGACGGGACTTGGGCTTCGTTGGCAGAACATCCCAATTTCAGTTCTCCAGTCTTCTGATAAACACTTCCATGTGGCAGGACAGGAAGAACTCTATAAAAATCCCCCAAGGAAGATTGTTAGCAGTGGGTAAAAGAAGCAGTTATGGGAATGAAGCCATTTCACGTTCACATGTGATCCTATTCGTTTAAGTATCTGCATGATGTCAGACTATGTATTTATCCCATTATTTATGCCAATAAAACGAACTAGCTGAGGATATTTTGTCATATAAACACCAAGGACTGCCATATGTGGCAGAGCAGGTATTCTAGATAGATTGATTGAAGGAAGGCATGCAATTAGCAGGGTGGGGGCAGCAGAAGCATGTACCGCTGTAGACTGGCCCAATGTGTACCAATAAAAACTTACGTTTAGGTTTTCAGCATCATTATCAATCATGGCTGAGATGTTAAACAAAGAGCACAAGATTAGAGCAAAATGTTTTCAACATTAAGTAACTGACACTCTATATATTTCTAAATTATATATATAAGGTTATCTAGATGAGCTTTATGGGACAATTGTAATGAAATTTGAATCATAAAAAGTTTTAACGGGACCAGCTTAGTGTAATGCTAAGATGTTGGCCTAGAACAGGGGTGTCAAATTCAAGGCCTGTGGGCCGGATCCAGCCCTCAGGGTGCTTAGATCTGGCCCGCGGGGCTACCCTGGAAACAGCAGAGGACTGGTTTGCAATGCCAAAATCGAGTTTGACACCCCTCCTGGCCTAGAAACTAGGAGACAGTGACTTCTAGGCCACCATTAGCCATGAAGGCCGGTTGGGGTACTTTGGGCTAATCTCTTTCTCCCAGCCCAACCCACCTCACAGAATTATTGTAGGGGGGGGAAGGAGGAGGAGGGAGCATTACATATGCCACCTTGAACTATACAAAAGGAAGGATATAATCAAATAAATGTCAAATTCATTAGAAAAATTATGTTTGTTCCTATTTTTCTCTTAGCTGTGGCATCTACTATTGCTTGTTTCCATAGCAAAACAATGTGCATCTGCTGTATTTTCCAGTATTCAGTATGATAAATTTTGTTATTGGCCATAAGATTTGGCCTTCACCAACTATTAGGAACTGTAATCACTGTATTTCAATTAAATAGTAAGACTTTGTGAATTGATACCCATGGTACTTATTCCAAAAGTGTATTAATAGGATATATAATCATCATAAGTAACAGATCTGCCATGGGACAATTACATTCCAGTGTTCATCTCAATCCATAAATCAATGCTTCAAATAAAATCCAGTGAGGAAACAATCCCCTCTCCTCCATCACCAACCATCATCAAAACCAGGAGGGCTTTGAATGTGGCAATACAGATAAAATGTCCTTCAAGAAGAGCTTGATTCCTGGAGTCTTCATAGACGTATTATTGCAGTTTTCTTACCAACAATATTGAAGTGATTTGACATTTCCCTTTTTTTAAAAAAAAATCTGTTTCCTTATGAGTCCAGACTTAATGTTTTCAATTTCCTTATCAACTTGCCACCAGTCTTAGATTTAGTTGATTTTCATCAAAATATTAACCAACTTTGTGCTTAGATCTTTTTTTTTTTAGATAAACTAAGGTAAGTTATATGTTATTATACACACACACATTTGTATTTTTATATCCATCCATCCACCCCAATAATGGCTAAAGGCTCACTATATTTTCACCTCTATATCCACTTGGAATTGTTTTTTAAGGGCATAGTCTTATGTAATTTATTTGAAAATATGCCCCATCAAAACTTCTTTGAGTTATAATTGTGAGTAATCATGAATAAAAGGACTGGAATAAATGTTACAAAACATCCATTTTGATGAACGGCTATCAGATGATTTGAATCTGTGGATGAGTGAGCTTTCAAGAAATCCAAAATGAGAATTTTACAAGGATAATGTGTTTATAAAATGTGTCAAAAATTAATTCAAAGTACAAGTATTGGAGAAAACTCTATATGCAGATGCCCCCCAAAATAGCACAGATGTGGCGCTTTAGATACATGAATACTTATGCTAATAAAGAAACTCGTGTGTATGCAGGCATTTGCCTTTCAGCAAGATGAATAGACTTTTGGGAGGAGAGGGATAAACATTTGGATAACTTTAATGCATGTTATTAATTTATCATAACCGGTAGTTTAGAATATATGAATAATATAGATTAGAACTCTCAGTTGGTCTAAACCACGGGCGTCACACTCGCTGCATCTCATTGCCATCATGTGACGTATCCCGACGTTTTTCCCTTCATGGAGCTGGAGTGAGAGTGGCCTGTGTGTGATGCATCCGGCCTGCCAGTTTGACACCCCTGGTATGGCCACATGCTTTTGCATACAAGATGGACTTTGAAAACACTCATCTTACACTAATTTTGCTGGATTAGTTTATTTTTGGTTTCAAGCCCAGATTCAAGCCTTGATCAGTGATGGCATGGATGGATGGATGGAAGGATGGAGCTCATCCATGTAGCTCATAAAAACCTGCACCTTTAATAAACTTCGTTAGTTGGGAAAATTGCTACTGGACTTCTGATTATTTGAATGAGGTCATGATATTTCTGGACTCTTGCTGGAGCTCAAATTTTATTCCGTTTTAGAGAATTGCTCAGTGTATTTGCCATATCAAATGAGGTACGATAACAGTGACCTTACATTGATCCTATCATGATTGCAAAAATCAAATAAATGTGACCATTGCTCTGTAGTAATAAGATTTAAGTTTTTTTATTTGTTTTATTTTTAATTTGTGAATTAATTGTCCAATATTGGTAGAAGAATTTTTTTGTAGCATGAATGAATGAATATTCTGGGAACAATTGAATCTTTTTTAATATTCAGAATTTTCCAGTAGGAAAAAAAATGCTGATCTGATTTTTTAACGTCCTGCCCTCCAAACTATACAAGATAATGTAAAGTTGTAACATAACAACTTGTGCCTCAGCAACGAAGATATAGATTTGCATAAAATTTGCACTTGCCAATTTATATGTAACCCTAAATTTTAAGAAAAAATACATATCCCTCACCTGAGTGGGAAAGATTATAACTAGATTATGAGTGTACCTGGTCTTCCTATTGCCCAGGTGTGAATAGATGGCTTCAAGTACCCCATTCTTGCACCCTGTGTGTTTATTAAATATTTTAAATAGACTTGGATAGAAATATTTTTAAGTAGAGTGCTATCAAATGGAGTAGAGACTTCGTGAGAAAGGGCACATTACAAGATTCACTAGATTGCAGGATCCAATCTGCATGAATCACATTCTGGTGGGGGAGAGGTCCCATGAGGATGGGCTCCTGCATGAGCTGAAGGTTGGAAGACTAAACCTCTGGTCCCAGTGACTGACCTAGATTGGATCCTACAACATTATCCTGGGACATGTATATTTGCCTTCAACTGGATTGCTATAGAGCCCAAGAGCTATGGTAACTACCCACCCATACTGAATGATATGCAGGAGAACTGCTTATAAATATGCAATAGCTAATATTGGTGTTCAGTGTAGAGTTTAATCATTGTTTTACTATTCGTATTGTATTTTATATTGCGATCTTCAGTTATATTGTAGCTCCTATTGCATTTCTCAATTTCTTTAGAAGATATGAGCAAACTTAATAAAATGCCAAATTAATAAAATAATGTGACTAGCCCCACTTAAGAATTCTGAATTTAAATTCGTTTAATGAAGTTATGACAGACAATTAAGCTGCATTTAACTCATTTTAATCCCCAATAGAGGATTTAAATTTAAAAATGCATACTTTTTATTGAATCAGATCTAGGGTTATCAGTGCATCATTTCCTGAATCATACCCAGGGTTATCAGTGCAAATAATTTGATACAAAGAAGACTTCAAACAAAAGCTTCCTAGATATTCTGTTCTATACTTGCTCTCTAATATTTTTTATTTTGGTCCCGAAGCTCTTTTGTTTGTAGCCATTGAGCATATGTATTCTTTACACAAGAATTTCTTGATGAATTTGCCCTGAGTCCCCTGTCCACATTTCCCACAGCAAAGTTTGTTGTTCTTAGGACTGTACTGATTTCTCCTTTTTTTTTTTTTTAACATTCACACTATCTGTGCCAGTGTTTCTCATCCTTAGCAGCTGAAAAGCTGTGTGGAGAGCTTAAAGCAAGCAAGGTTGAAAAACATTGGTCTATGATCATAAAGTGGATAATTCATCTGCTGCTGGGCCTAAATTGCTGGTGAAAGAGATTTCCTCTTCCCCTTGGTAACCTAGTGGTGCAGTGGTTAGAATGCAGTATTGCAGGCTAATTCTGTCGACTGTCAGCAGTTCAATTCTCACCGGCTCAACTTGATTTAGGCCTGCCACCCTTCCGAGGTTGGTAAAGGACCCAGATTGTTGGGGGCAATATGCTGACTCTGTAAACCGCTTAGAGAGGGCTGTAAAGCACTGTGAAGCGGAATATAAGTTTAAGTGCTCTTGCTCTACTGTATAGCACATTTACTCATCTACCCAAAAAGTGACATGAGGAAGGACAGCTAAGGGAAGTCCTATTGTGCAACCAAATATTTTCTTGCATGTGGTTGCATCTATCCTAAATCTTTCTTAAGGTCTGAGTTCACTATTAATATGCAAACCTTCAAGAAAGAGCTTAAATATACGCATGGTTTTTTAAAAAAAGTAACGTGCATGTTTCTTTCCTAGCTGCCCATACTGGCCTCTTCTGTCGTCAGTCTCTATTTCCTTGAACTCACGGATGTCTTCAAGCCAGTACATGCCGGATTCAGCTGTTATGATAGAAGTTTGAGTATGCCATACATTGAACCTTCCCAGGAGGCTGTTCCTATCTTGATGTTGCTCAGTTTGGCTTTTGCTGCTCCTGCCATTATGGTGAGTTAGAGAATTTCCCATTTGTCCCATTCGTTTTGTGTTTTGCAGGTGCTCAGAATAGTGTCAGCCCATTAGCAGAGGACCAGATCCTCAGATCTACAATTCCTATCTTCAAGAATTGATCCAGTGATTTATTTGGAGAGAGCCCCATGATGAATTTTGCTCACCTATAGTCAAAAGATCCAGTAGTGATAGATTTGGGCAGCTGAGTCTGAAAGCTGCTTGTTAAGCTCCCCTGGGATAGGAAAGAAACTTTGACGGAGAGCATGTTCTCTGCAGCAGCTAGCATTGGTAGTCGAACATTATTAGTTCTTTTTAATGCTGGTTTACATGATCAAGGCTGAATCTTGGCATTCATAACTGGGTTATATACCAGGTTTTTAGTATATCTACTTGAACTTGAAAGAAAAATGGATTGGAACATATAGATAGAACAGAAGAATTAGTTGTCAAAATAATTTAGGCATATTTATTTAATTATTAGATTTTATCCCACCCTTGTTATTTCATAAGTATCTTAAGTGGCAAATATACCTATTTCACACACTTCCTTCTATTTTCCCTACAACAACCTTGTGAGGTGAGCTGGGCTGAAAGAGAGTGACTGGCCTAAAGTCACCTAGCTGGCTTTCATGCCTAAGGCAAAACTAGAACTCACAGTCTCCTGGTTTTTAGGCCAGCTCATTAACTAGATCAAACATAAACCCAGCCCGTTGAGCTTAGCTTACAGTTCAGTGCTATATGCAAAGCTGGAAAATTGGTTGTGTTGTGGAAAATCATTCGGTATCTAAACCCCAATCAACAGCTGCATGGCTTGCCTTATGCTCCTTCCAAGAGAGATCTTCATATATAACAATCAAAAGCAATTGAGAATTCTGTAAAAGTAAAAAAGGTTAATTTTCAATCCCACTAGTTGTTCTTGATCAAAGTCCCACCACCATAATGGCTGTACTGAGGCCCATTATATTATTGGAAGCTAATTTGGACAATAGCACTTAGCTTACTAAATCCCTTAAGTTCCCCCTTACTATCTACATTATGGTGGAATTATACTATTTTCACCATCCTTATTTTGCTGTGGGGGGAAATAAAGGAAATCCATTAAGATAGGTAGTGCAGCTTAGAGAAGGTCGAGCAATAATGTTGAACTACTGCACTCTCAATTACACAGATACCAGGAGATCTAGTGCATCAGCAGTTTTCTAAAACTGGCCTCCATAATTTTTAATTAATGCTTTAAAAAGAAATGTCAAAAAGATTCTTTGCATGACTTTTTACTTAAAACAGTTGGGGAATACTGTGATTCTTAACTAACTAGAATCCATTTCTTCTTGCTTTCTTTCCAACAAAAACGGAAGCCAATATTACATAATTGAGAGTTGGTTCATTCACGCTTCTTACACGGTACAGGGCAATTAAGGCTGCGGTTCTAACTAACATACCTGTTGGAGAGAAATAAAAGAGGAACAGCCACCTCTGTCAACTATTGTAAGATCCGTTGGATAACAGTGAGCAAAAGAGAGGCCACCTGGAGCTTTGGATAATGAGATGGGTGGCATATAAATTAAATAAATAAATAGCAACAAAACTTCAGAAGAACCAAATTAAATCGCATTCCGATTTCAGCAAAATAGGGATATGGCCGCAACATCAGTCAAGCTAGGCCAAACTTTTGATAATCTTAAGGAATTCAGGTGCATTGAACAGTTCATTAACCACGGATTCTGCTCTGTTAGTTTCACCTACATTTAGCTACTTTTGTTGTTCTACTACTGCAAGATAGGATGTTTGTGACCTAAGAACTGGGTATCCCTCCCTGTGATTGTGCTGTCAAACTTGGTGGAAAATTAGCCAATTTTGGAAGTACATTTTTAATTGCTTAAAATGAGAATGAGAAGAGAAGTTTTCAGAGAAGCAACCCTCCCATTTTCTCCTCAATTTGCCACTGAATTTTGATGACATAATTTTGAGGATAGCAATGCAGTTTTCAAGCCAGTTTGATTCCCTAGGATTGTCACACAACAATTCCCATTTTTAAATCCTCCTCAGAATTATTGCTTTAACCATTCTGGAAACATCTTCATTAATAAAAAGCCTCCTCCAGCCATCTAATCAACTTCTGATCTGAGATGTGGATAATCTTAACTTTGAGATCTTAAAGTTGTTCTCTACCAGAAAAAGTAGTAGTTGTTTCTTAGCTACTCACAAAATGGTGGTTATGGGCCTCTCTGTCACTATCATGCTCAATGGGACAAAATTGCCAAAAACCAGTCAAATCTCTTTAGCTATTCAAATGTGATAGCAGTGAATGGAAATGAAGCTGAAAATACTGGAGAAGCAATAGAAGTGCTACTAAAAATGTATTAAAGACAGTCAGAGCTATGTTGAAAATTGCCAACTCAGGGAAGTGTTTTCATGATTCAGTAAAGCTAATACAAAGTGAAACAGGTAATTTCAGCCCAGCCTTGACCGCTGTGATGAGCACTGACCTCTCAAAACAGTAGCAGATATAGTCCAACACACCTAGAAAGCACCAAGCAAGAGAAAGAATATTTTCAGAATGGTAAAACTAGGCTCAAATCTTCAAAGTTTATTTAGCAGTCATGTGCATTTCTCCCAAAGTTAACTACTTCAGAGGTCAATTTTGAAACTAATATAATGTTTCAAGGTGAGAGCAGTATATACCCCTTTGTTTTGTTTGTACATATGAAGATATTCGTTCTCTGCTTTCAATTCAATTATCCACCAGCAATGTTAGAGAGCTGAAAGAGATCTAAGATCAACCGTTGTTTCAGCCAACAGATCTGATCGTTCTCTTGCAAACAAGATCATGTAAACATGAAGTATATTCCCTGCCCTCCCTGCCAAAGAATTGAATTAAGAGTTACCTGTGATGTAATGATAAGATAAGACAACTTTATTGTCTTTTTTTTATGTGAGCACACTGGCCTACATTAAAAATGAAAGTCTGTTGCCTGCTCTCAACAGAAAGTATATATCTACTCAAACACCTACATAACACACATATGCACATGCTATATACATGCATAAATATATACCTGCGAGCATCCACACTTTGGTGAATGAAATTCGCACTACAATAATTACATACAAGTGCTTTGATTTGGACCAGACCCTGCTCAAACTGTTGCCACAGTTACCTTGCACCCACCTTTTGTCACTGCAGATTATGGTAGGCGAGAGCATTCTCTACTGCTGCCTTTCCAAACGCCGGAATGGAATTGGAGCTGAGGCCAATATCAACGCAGGCGGCTGCAATTTCAACTCTTTCCTTAGGAGAGCTGTGCGATTTGTTGGTGAGTTTTTCTGATGGGGTTTCAAAGTTCTATGGAGACCTGGATGAAGCTTTACCTTCACTGAATATTTGCCATCCAAGATGGCTGACTCGCCTCAATCTATATGCTTGCTTGTCTGTATGGGTTGAAGTACTCACCGTGTGGATTGGCAAAAAAAATGCTCACTGATTCAGAATTATAATATAGGTATATGGAGAAATAATTACAGTACTACCACATTACATTATCAGCTGGCATTTTACTTTGTGTGCAGATTTAGACCAGTCCAGAGATCACCAGCTGGCATCCCAAATTAAAATAAAGAATAATGTCCGTTTGACCAAAGTTATGGGTCATAGCATTATCATATCATATGGAATAGCATACATGGACTAGCAATATAAATTAACATTTCAACTAGATTAATAGAACCCAATAATATATAAATGGCAAGAAGATATATGTTCAAATATTAATATCTAGGCCAGGGGTGTCAAACTGGCGGCCCGCAGGCCGGATGCATCACGCGCAGACCACGCCCACCTCAGCTCCGCGAATGGGAAAAATGTCACGAAACATCACATGACGGCAACGTGATGTGGCAAGTTTGACACCCCTGATCTAGGCCATCTAACCATTGAAGCGCAGTATTGTTTATATTGAAAAAATCAGATACAGGACCAATATATGCCCTCAGCTTACAGCCGGTCACAATGTGATCTACAGTTTGATGTGGGACCCCGCAGTCACACTGAAGGAAGGATACGAAGCCCCATTTATACACAGAGCCCCACCAGAGGCCATGTGAGGTACAAATCCTATTCAGCATTGTCTATTGCTGACGTGGTAATTCAAAGCCTGACAGCATTTTTGTGGGCTCATTTACATATCTTCCTATAACTGGGTGTTTAGAGATCCATTTGGCTTTCCATTGACCAGAGTGTAATATTTTTTTTTTGTTTCATTTCTAGGTGTCCATATCTTTGGCCTTTGTGCTACCGCACTCGTCACTGATATCATACAGCTGTCAACTGGATATCAAACACCGTATTTCCTGACTGTATGCAAACCTAATTATACTTCCCTCAATGTATCGTGCTCAGAAAATTCTTACATTGTGGAGGATATTTGCTCAGGATCTGATCCCATTATCATCAATGATGGCAGGTTAGAAACATATTTAGTTGTATGTTATTCAGTATTTGTTATCTCTTGTTCATCATGTGTGTGCATCCTTGTCATTCTGATTATAGTATTTATCTGCATATTTTGCTTTTCCACAAGCAAACCCTTTGCTTTGTAATTTACATAGAATATTTTAGTGTGAAGAAACTATCGCCAGCAAAGCAAGGCCTATCCTCCAAATGTATGTATGTATGTATGTATGTATGTATGTATGTATGTATGTGTGTGTGTATAAAGTGACACACAGTAAAGGAGACTGCAAGAGATGAAGAGAAAAGAATCAAGCTGGAGTCTCAGTTTTTATAGGTTACAGATTTTGATTGAAATCATATGGGGAAAATGTAGTTTGGTCAATTTTGGAATGGCTTTTTCATGATGACAGTTGGGAAGAACCCAAGGACATTGGCGTCGCAGCAGAAGTGATGAATAGCTGTGTTCCTCTTACCTTGCTCTTAGCTACAACCCTAATGCATTACGGTAGCTGCCAATTTAATTATTAGCCAAAAGCAGGAAGTGAAATGCCCAAGTGTCCATTCCATCATTCCCCTCCAGCTCTGGGTAGCACGATGTGATGCCTGATAGCTACAATTACTATCAAAATTAGCTGGGATGAAGGTGGTATCTTCAGGTAAATTACCTTCGTTGGACTGATTGACAGGTAGGTGACAATGGAATGAACCAAAGGCAGCTAGTCTTTTTTCCTCTACTTCTACTGTGTTAATGTGGATCAACCCTTTGGCTGTGTTCTGCCATATATTAGCACATCCAAGAAATAGGGTATTTAGAAACAGATTAAAGAGGGTAGAATTCTATAGAGAGAAATTGATGTAATTCTCAATGGCTCTCCTTAAGGCTTTTGGTTCTCCTAGCAAAAATTTGCTCAACTTACGACCAGAATTGAGCCCCGAATTTATGTTGCTAAGTGAGAGATTTATTACCTGAGTTTTGCCTCATTTTACGACTTTCCTTGCCACAGTGGTTAAGTGAATCACTGCAGATGTTCAATTAGTAACACGGTTGTTAAGTGAATCTGGCTTCCCCATTGATTTTGGTTGTCAGAAAGTCACGTAATCACATTATAATACATAACCCCAGGATGCTACAACTGTCATAAATGTGAATTAGTTGTCAACTATCCAAATGTAAAACACGTGGCCATGGGGATGCTGCAACAGTCGTAAGTCTGAAAAATGGTCATAAGTCACTTTTTTCGGCGCTGTTGTAACTTAGAACAATCACTAAATGAATATTTGTAAGTCAAGGACTACCTTTATAAGTGAGGATAGTTACAAAGTGGATGGACATTTCAGTTGCTTGAAAATGGAAGTGAGTAAATGGGCTACAATTGCAGAGGTTTGTGTCTTACTGAAAAAAGGTAATTTTGTCAACAAAATGGGTTGCAATAATGAGAAAGATTTCCCTAAAAATAGGCCTAGGCAGTAATTGCACAATATTTTCCTGCTCCTATGCTCTCTCCCCAAATGCATAATATAATGTTCTAAGAAAAACACACATTTAGAATTTGCAAAGATGTGAATACTTCTCTGTGCATCCATTATACTATCTGTTCTGATTCTAAGAGTAATCATCATGCATAAAATTAAATGATTTATAAACAGATACTTAGATACTGCAATAGCATTTGCAGATAGCAGGCTGAAATGAGGCCCGAGGCTTTCTTTTTTCAGAGAAAATCAATACATAAAGTCTAATTTTAAAAGAAAACAGTCTAACCTCAGTTCTTTAAAAAGAAAAAAACCCTAAAAATCTTATTTCAATTTCCCAGATTTACAGTAATTATTTTTGAGATTGCCTCACTATTTTTTTTTAAAATGCCTATCTCAGAATAGGTTATTGTGTATTCTCTAGTGAGAATTTTCATGTACAAATATTTTCATGCATAAGCTTTGATACATCATAGACTTTGCTTGAGTGTATCTAAGTCTCTTCAAGTGGACTTTGATTTTAAGTGACTTCATGGACATATCACTATCATTGTCTTGACAAAAGTAAAGAAATGGTTTGCCACAGCCTTCTTCCAAAATGTTTTCGGCAACCTTACAGTTTAACAATAGCACTTAGCAATAGCACTTAGACTTCTATACCACTTCACAGTGCTTTACAGCCCTCTCTAAGCAGTTTACAGGGTCAGGATATTGCCCCGAACAATTTGGGTCTTCATTTTACCAACCTCGTAAGGATGAAAGGCCTAAGTCAACCTTGAGCCAGTGAGAATCAAACTGCTGGCTGTCGGCAGAATTAGCCTGCAATACTGCATTCTAAAGGGACGCGGTGGCTCAGTGGCTAAGATGCTGAGCCTGTCAATCAGAAAGGTTGGCAGTTTGGCAGTTCGAATCCCTAGTGCTGCGTAACAGAGTGAGCTCCCGTTACTTGTCTCAGCTTCTGCCAACCTAGCAGTTCGAAAGCATGTAAAAAATGCAAGTAGGAAAATAGGGACCACCTTTGCCACCAAGGTAACAGCGTTCCGTGCGCCTTCAGCGTTTAGTCATGCCGGCCACATGACCACGGAGACGTTCTGACAGCGCTAGCTCTTCGGCTTTGAAATGGAGATGAGCACCAGCCCCTAGAGTCGGGAACGAGTAGCACGTATGTGCGAGGGGAACCTTTACCTTTACCTTTACCTTACTGCATTCTAACCACTGCACCACCAGGGTTCTTCAGGTTAGCCAAAGTGGTCCTTATCCCTATCCAAGTCCTAACCAGGTTCAACGCTGCAGATCAGCTAAGATTGGCTAAATGTTGAATTTAAGAAGAAGCATTTCCTAAATGTTGCCTTTTGGAGATATATTCACTACAACTATTAAGTTTTTCAATGCTTTTTAGTAAGAGAAATCTTAAAATATTACTCCACAAGATTTTTAAAAAAATGAAATAATTAGTTAAACATCTTTCCCCTGTCTACCCACAAGCGCCCAAGTGCTTGCATTTTCAATCAATCCTTGGAAGCAGTGTTTCTTGAACTTCTGCTTTCAGAACTCTTTTCCACTTTTAAAAATAATAGAGGACCCCGAAAGAGCTTTCGACTGTGTAGGTTACATTTATCGATATTTACTATATTAAAAATTAAAATTGATCTATTAGCAGAATATTTATTTATAGAATCATGTCAAAGTAACAACATTAAAACCTATGAAATAAACAATATTGAACATATTAAATGTATGTTAGATATTAACATAAACATTAACATATTAAATAAACCTGTGTTTTTAAGAACTAAAACCAATAAGAACAGTGACATTGTTTTAATCTTTGCAAATATTTTCAATGTCTGGCAAATAATTTTGATTTCATGGATCCATGAGAGTCTCTGGTAAGGGATTCCTTGGACCACACTTTAAGAAACATTGATTTAAGGTTTTCTAGATTTCCTTTGTGTTGCTGAACATCTTAACTGCCAGCATCACCATGGATCAAGACTCAGAATACTTTTCTGAGATACCTATTTCTTTACATCTTTAAAAAACTGGGCAGTGATTATTAGGAAATCATCAAGTAAGCACCGATAGAAATCCTGGAGGAGGAGAACTCTGCTGCCAATTTTGGGGCAGTGGGTTAAAGAGTTTTAATTGATGGGTGCAATCTTTATCCAGTCACTGGGAAAATTAATGGCAAGAAATGAGCTATTCCCAAATCTTTATGCAATACTCATTCTGTCATAATTGGAAATTTTATTCATTCAGGATTTTAATCAGTGCAGTCAAAATGTCTATTACTGTTTGTTAATATGAGTTATAGCAGCCATTCTTTACAAAATACCAAAAGGTCATTTTTTTTCAAACTGATAATGTAATAATAATTTCCCAGAATATACAAGCTCGTAGGTTAAACACGGTAACCAAATTGGACCACCCGGTGCTTTAAGTTATTTTTAAATCAGGCTTGGCGGAATGTCTTTTCAGTGAGAAATTTAATTTGAATGTCCTTCCTTTGCAGAAAGTCATTTCCTTCACAACACGCCACCCTGGCAGCATTTGCAGCTGTGTATGTTTCGGTGAGTAATTAAGCCTTTTCGTATTAATGTGTACAAGGGGTGGGGGAATCAGAATGTCATTGCTTCCCTTGTATAAAACAGCCTGATGATAAAGAAGAATCACCCCGACTTAATTTTTTCAAAGAAATGAAATATAAAAATTAGAGATTAAGGAGAATTGGTTGAAATGCCATTTTTATTAAATATCCTGTCCTTTGGAATGAGGGAATACTTCTAAAAGCAGCGTAGTGAACTGTGGCCAAGTCATAATAATATAAATGTCATATATGTAGACTCCTAAGTAACATTCAACATGCTCAGTGGACTTACTGTACGTCCAGGTAAGAGCAAGGCCTGTTTTGTGACAGGTCACAAAAATCTACAACTTTTACTTTCACCATTAAATGATGTTGATTTATCTGCATTAAATGAAAGGGGCATTTTCATGATTGAAAATATATTGTACACCATCAAAGAAACAAGAAGCTTCCTCAGTTCTGACAGAATGGTGGAGAATGGAAGGATTTATATTCCTAACAATCATCCGGTTGTCAGCACTCCCTTTGAGAGTCGTAGAGGCCACTTGGAGGTTTATCTGTGCCCTCGGAATCAACTGAATAGTACAAATGGGTGTGGAACATTCTTGAACTGCTGAAAGGACTATGTTATAAACGGGAGATAGGTGGTGTTATATCTCTTCCCCTCTGCTGGGAGAGGGGGCAGCACTGTCCTTTCAACAGTTCCAAGAAGGTTCCATACCCATTTGCACTATTCAGGTGACCCCAAGGGTACTGATAAACCCTTCAAATGGCCTCAAGGGCTTTGAAAGAAAATGCTGTCAAACAGATGACTGCACGGAATATAAATCCTTCCATTCTCCACCATTCTGACAGAACTGAAGAAGCTTCTTGGATGAGAAGCGAAACATCTTCAAGGAAAAACAGAGAAAGTCCAGTTGCCTTTTGAAAAAGCACCTTTGGGACAACCATGACCTGGATAACTGAGAATCTCCATAGATATCAAAGAACAAATTAATATCAGAAATGAGTCAGTATTTCGGTATTTATATCAGTCTTCTAATTTTTCAAACCAACTTACTGCAAATTCAGCATGAAAGCAGGTGGCTCATATTCCTTTTGACACATGCTCTTCTTATTTCCTGATAAGTGGGCAAGGCATAGGACTGCACATGTTTTTCCTCTAACTGCCATTGTGCTTTTCTCACAATGCATGGAGGATTTAATTTCTGAAATATTTGGAGGACTCCCAACTATGGTTCTTCACCGCTATTAAGCTAAGGTGTCATCTCATCCAGACTATATTCAGACATCTCCAACATCATTAGTAGGAAGCAGTGATGTGAATGGAAAGACAGATCTGATTATTTCTAATGGTATTCACTGAAGGTTGAAGTTGGGGTGGAGGAGGACAAGATTATCATTGAAGTTATCCTATTATAATATGGGGGATGGTCCTTCTTTTCTCCCAAGGCTTTGTGGGATAAGCAGCTCTGATTTGTTTCCATTAGCACTTGACCCTTCCTGTGCAATTTCCATAACACCTCCAAATAAATTCCCTGTCTGGTTCATACTGACAGGTGCTCAGTTCACACCTTGAGAAATTACTCAGATGGAGTTCGGAGTTCTGTGGCAAAGAGGTCCTTTCACCTCTCCACTCCATTGAGTCAGAAGACATTTTGAAGATTGACCTGTCCTCACCTGGTCCCACACTCTCAGAGTTAGATGGAAGTTACTACAGTGGAACCTCGGTTCGCGAACGCTTCTGTTTGCGACTGATTCAGTTCCCGACCAAAAAATCCAACCGAGTTTTGAATCGATTCAGGACTCAAAACTCGGTTGGCAAACAAAAACGGCGCAGGAAGATTCCTTTCTGTGCCGTTTTTGCTTCCACGCATGCGCAGAATTGTCTGTGCATGCGCAGTGTTGCTTCAGAACACGACCAAATCGGATCGTGACCGTAGTCTGGGAATGGATTGCGGTCACAAACTGAGGTTCTACTGTATCTGGAAAAGCCACTGACCCTCTCCCAACCCATTCACTCAAGAAACTGAGCTATTCATTTTAATTACATTTGTAAACTAGCAATAAGACAATTCTTAATAGCTCCCATCGCTGTTATTATCACTCCAAGTCATGGTTGGCACATTGCAAATTCCAAATAGCAGGGAGAAAATCCTTGACTCTTATCTTACAACATATCAACTGAATTTTTTTTTTCTTCTTTCAAAACAACCCAAGGGATTTTCGTTTGTTTTCCTTTATTACCTTCCTTCAAAAAAACAGGAAAAGAAAGAGTATCATTCCCATGGAGAAATGTCACTAAACTTTTTAAAAAATGTATTTCTTTTAAAGATGTACTTCAATTCTACGCTAACCGACTCCTCTAAACTTCTGAAACCACTTCTAGTCTTTGCTTTTATCATCTGCGGAATCATATGTGGCCTGACACGCATCACCCAGTACAAAAATCACCCAGTGGATGTTTATTGTGGCTTTTTAATTGGGGGTGGAATTGCCCTCTACTTGGTGAGTAGAATGCCGGCGTTCAGAATTGCCTACATATCTTATAAGTTAAGAGGTTTTATGTGGTTTTAGATGTCTCGTGTACATTATTCAAATTGGCTCTCTACAATGTGCTTCTAAAAATGAACAGATGTCCTTGAAAAATGAAAAGGGCACCAATAATCTATTCATAAGATAACACAATGTATTTAGGGCTCTATAAACCTTCATGAAACTCACTTGGGCAATCTTGAGCAAATCAGTCTCTCTCTTTAATATGAAATTGGTGAAGTCGGGAGCAGAACTACATTTGCAGCTGCATGACAAGTTGCCACATGTAGAGCTCTGGGAATCATGGATAGGATATCATGGTGCTTAGTATAACCTGGTTCCCATTAGTCTTTCTTTTTTTGTATCAGTAGTGAATTTTACAGCAAGAGTAACTGGCAAGCACTATGTTCCTCCTGGATTTTCCCCCCCAGAAATTATCTTGATTAAACAATTGGTGTGTGGAAAGTTGGCCCACTGCAAAGTGTCAAACCTTTTTGATTTCAAAGGACTCCCATTTGAGCCCATGTAGATATTCTTGGAACAATTAAAATGCTCAATGAGTACTCTTATTGACAGCAGCTTATTCCCTGTGCTCTTACTAAACTGCTGGACTTCGTTGATTCTGGTTTCCTTCCTCTGTATTAAGCGTTCCTTAAAGCTGGCAGATTCAAAAGGGCCTATCGGTTTAAACACTTCTGAAATTGGTCTGAGATATTACAGCTTTTTCTTACGTAAAGAAATGTAATAAAGGAATGGAGATATGCACAGATGTCTTTTCATGTTCTTTTGCATGTTCTAGCTGCTGGTAAAACTGTTCCTTGGGGATTTTAAGACAGAGACAGGATTCCTAAGACAAGGACAGATCCAGATAATTGCTAGGAATATGTGAGTTCCCACTATGAAAAAATACCATATTTTTCGGAGTATAAGACGCTCCGAAGTATAAGACGCACCCAGCTTTTGGAGAGGAAAACAAGGGGAAAAAATCT
>JANHJO010001873.1:232818-250424 GCA_032468235.1 Pseudoxyrhopus heterurus | reverse complement strand
TCCCAGCAATTTCTCTCCTGTGCTGAATCAGGCTGAAACTGAAACTGGCTTCAGAACAGGAGACAAAGGGGAAAAAATCTGGGAGGCAGAGGCAGATATTTTTCCCCCCTTGTTCCCTCACAACAGCTGATTGGGGCTTCTGGTGCTGAATCAGTCTGTGCTGAAACTAAAACTGGCTTCAGCACAGGAGACAACTGCGCTGAAGCCAGTTTCAGTTTTAGTTTCAGTAGCTGATTCTCGAATAACCCCAATCAGCTGTTGTGCAGAGGCAGTGATCCCTGCAGCCTTGCTGAAAACTGGAGGGACAGGCAAGAGGCAGCAATGTGCTCTGCAGCCTGGAACAGGTGAAGGCAAAAATGGCAGGGGCTACATTTGAAGTATAAGACGCATCCTAATTTTCAGCCACTTTTAGGGGGGGGAGTCCGTCTTATACTCTGAAAAATGCAGTATATCTTTGGCTGATATATTAGCAGTTTTAAGAGTTCATTCCATACCCACAACACTTGAGAAATTTAACTATCCTTTGCTGAAGTGTTTATAAATGTTTACTTTTCTGTAAAAGAGTTCTGTTTTTCCCCCCTTCAAATACCAGGGTCTGTATGCTGTGGGGAACTTTCTGCCAAGTGAAGACAACATGTTCAATCATAACATACATAGAGAGCCATTGCGACCTTTGCCTGACCTAAGCCAAGATCCCAATAGAATTTTACCAGGGAAAAATGGTAGTGGAAATGATGCGATTGCGACTCATCACGTGGAGAACATGTTGAACAGGAACCACAGAGACACCGGCTCCTTGACAAACCTTAAGAGAGCGAATGCTGATGTAGAGATTATAATGCCACGCAGTCCAATGGGAAAGGAAAACATGGTCACATTCAGCAACACCTTGCCAAGAGTCAACACATCTGCAGTAGAGGAATCAGCTCGACGGAATGCGTCCATACATGCCTCCATGGATTCTGCCCGCTCAAAACAACTCCTCTCTCAATGGAAGAACAAGAATGAGTGTCGGAAGCTGTCCCTGCAGGTCATTGAAACCGATTCTGGACAGTCGCCACCTAGAGCCATTGAAATGAGGTCAAGCTCTGAGCCATCTAGAGTGGGTGTTAATGGAGATCACCATGGCCCAAGCAATCAATACCTGAAAATTCAGCCTGGTAGCATGCCAGGCTGCAATAGTGTTGGCCTATCTGGGGGACCTAGAGTTTCCATTCAGTCGCGTCCAGGATCTTCCCAGCTTGTGCACATCCCTGAAGAGACCCAGGAAAATGTGAATATGTCTCCCAAAACGAATTCTGCTCGAGCAAAGTGGTTAAAAGCTGCTGAGAAGACAGTTGGGTGCAGAAGCAACAACCAGCCAAGGATCATGCAGGTCATAGCCATGTCAAAGCAACAAGGAGTCCTTCAGGGCAGCCCAAAGAGCTCTGATGGCGGTACAGTCACCTGTACGGGAGCGATCCGCTACAAAACCTTGACCGATCACGAACCGAGCAGCATTGTAAGGGTAGAGGCCCATCCTGAGAATAGCCGCCCCATCATCCAAATGCCATCCGAAGGAGAAGGCAGTGGCTCCTGGAAATGGAAAGCCCCGGAGAAAGGAAGCCTCCGCCAAACGTACGAGCTCAACGATCTCAACAGAGACTCTGAGAGCTGCGAATCTTTGAAAGACAGTTACAGTTCTGGGGATCGGAAAAGAAGCAACATCGAGGGCAGTGACCATCATCATCATGGGATCACCACAATAAGAGTGACCCCTGTAGAAGGCAGCGAGATCGGATCAGAGACCCTGTCCATTTCCTCCAGCCGTGACTCAACACTTCGGAGAAAAGGTAATATCATTTTAATACCCGAAAGAGGCAGCAGCCCGGAAAACACCAGGAATATCTTCTACAAAGGAACATCTCCAACAAGAGCTTACAAAGAATGAGGGCTGGCGCTTCGGCCAAAACAACAAATACCACTACAATCAATACTGTTTTGGGTGCAAGCGTTGCACTCTCTTTATTTTTAGAGCTGATGCCGAAATATTCTTGATGTGCCAACTATTGACCATCAGCCTGACTGTTTATGGATGTTGCTGATGTGTAGTGATTGTGCATGAATTTGTGAATTTCATGTCGCGGGGGGAAAAAGCACAATGCAAGAACCTAGTGAAGGGGAGCAAGCTTTTGTTTTCAGAATCAAAATGTTTTTCCAGTGGGATCTGTGTCAGCAAAAAGAGCGGTCTTAAATCTAGACCGCTTAGTTCCTAAATGTGCCAACTTTTCAACTTATCTCTATTTCATGGTCAAAGGGAAGCAATTTTTTTTTAAAATAAGCAAAAGCTGTACCAGAGTTGTACTTCATCTTTGCGGGTTTTGCACCAAAATTTAATACCAAACGGTGCTGATTCTAACTTTACATTTTTAGAAAACTTCTACTCCTGTGCAGCTCTCTAAACACAATACATTTTGATGTGCAAGTTCTTTCCGAGTATTCTAGCTGAAAACACCATGCTAACTGCATTCATTTAGAATAGAATAGTATCAAGAATCACTACAGCTTTGCTATAGTTCAGTTTTCATCTCAAATGATTGCAAAAGTTTTGTGTAGTTCTTTGAAAGATTTTCTGGAGCCAAAAAAAAAAAAAACCAGAAACAAAGGGTGATATTCCATGAAAGTTGAATAAATTTCTTTTCTCCTGAGTTAGTTTAGCTTTTGCGTTTCTCCAAATTTTATTCAGTTCCAGGTGCTATAGAGATAGATGTTGCTTTTTAATGAGATAGCTTGGGATTAATTTTGAACAGGGTTCTCAGTTTGCTTCATGGCTTACATTTTTCTTTTTTCAGTCCATTGTTGATTAGCTAGCACTTCACCCTGATCACTGCCACTGTGTTATAACAGTGCAAATAAATCTTACAAGTCAGATTGCCTAATCAATTAGCAGGCGTGGCCTTAAACATAGGAACATCATAGACAAAGGACCCCTGTTATTCTTTTCCCAAAAACTGGGTGGTGCTTCTGCTTCCAGGAGTGACCTGAATTTAATGAAGGAGCACGATTGGAAGGTCCAAGCAATCGTAATAGGCTTATCTTAATCTCCCATGGCTGGTAAAATAGTCAGTGGAAATGAGAACTGAAATTAAATTGCTGAATCCTCTCCCATATGACAGTTTGCTATCTTAAGTGCTTAAAGCCAGATTACATTAGATCACCTATCCCCCTTTCTTCTGCATCAGTGTTGAACCTCTGCCTCCCTCTGAGTTCCTAATATACTAAAAAGGATTTAATAGTTCTGATGTCAATGAAAGCAATGGCTGAGGTAACTTGTAGCTGGCTACCTGGTGGCCTGTGAGAATGTGAGATTTTGAATAACACTCCTATCCAATAGATGGGCTGGTCTTGTCATTTAGGGACAACCACAGATAAAATCGATACTCGCGCTCACACAGAGAATTGGTTCTCTTAGTCCACAGGCATCAAACTCGATCGCATCACGTGACGTATCGCGCCTTTGTGGAGCTGGGGTAGGTGTGGCATGTGTGTGATGCAGCCGGCCTGTGGGCCACCAGTTTGACACCCCTGTGGTAGTCATTTGGAATATAAAATGACCCTTCAATTACTTGCAGCGTGTTCATCAATCAGTGTTAATTTTTTTTATTTTAAAAAAGCGCCATGCCCAGTAGCCATCAAACAAATATAAAAATGCTGCATTGTACTACCACTACTCATATTCAGTTAATACAATTTTCAATTAGGAATATAATTCTTTTCCCCTTACCATGAACACATCTTGAAGCCACAAGATGCTGCTAGAATCCCACCCAACCAGGGAGAAAACTGGCCAAATGAAATGGGTTATCAAAATATATATATATCAAAGGATTTCCTAGAATAATACATTATGAACAAACTGATTTATTTCGAGTCCATGTCACATCCTATGTTCATTTTTGACCTCATCAGCCATGTCTCTATAAATTCTTTTATCCCATGTGAACATTTCAAATTAAATAGGTTCTTAGAAAACACATTTGTTATTTTCCCATAAAACAGGCATCTTAAACCTGTTTTTAAGTTAATAAAACTGCCAGTATATTCAGGACATGCGAAACCCAACTAATAATGCAATGGCTGATTTGTACTTTAATCCAGGAGATGAACAATGGCTGATCTGTACATTAATCCAGCAGTTCACATCAGAACACTCAGCCAGGAAAGAAAATTGAGAGGTATCTGGCATCTAGCGTTTGGAAGATCCAGTTCAAATCCTTGTGTTCTAGAAATCTAAACAGGCCAACATCAACTATAGTTTCTTGATTATGTTTCCCATTCTCCCTCCAAAGAGCTTTGAGTGACAATCTATCCTCATTTCCGTCCTACTGGAAAGAATTGGAATCCAATCTATCTCGCAGAAACCTGTTGATTTTTCTTGTTAACAACAAAACCACTACATAACGCAAGAACATTTTGGTCATAATCCTGAAGTAAAGCTACCTTTATCTATTAAAACAGTGTTTAAAAGTACTTCGAAAGCAAAATGCAAACATTGTACTTTCCACTACTTTTTTAAAAAAAATGATGGCAGAGGGGGCAGATTATTTATTATACTCTTTTCTACCAGGAGCATAAGTCAGCAAATCCTCTTGCATTCCCCCTCCCACATCCCGGTAAACTCAGAGAGCCAACTGTTCCCACCACTTAGCAGCGGCTCTCTCAGTCTCAAGGCAAAGGTCCTTACCAGCTCACTTACCTAAGATTCTTTCACCTAGCCTGACTAGGTGGAAGCTGAGCCTGCAGTCCTGCAAAAGATGGGGTCTTCTACACAAAGAGTGTTCTTTTTAGACAATCATTCTGAAATTTATCGTGAGTTACACTGCAAGCAGTTATTTCTTGCATACCCCCCAATAGCATTGAGGAGTTAGCATCTCTCGTTGGATTAGATGGAAAGGAAGGCATTATCAGGGACACCATTTAGAACAGATGAGAATCACGACTTGAGATACGCATCTCGAAACAGGCCTACATTCCATTTCTTCCGGTCCCAAACTGGTCATTGCACATCCCTAATCCTAATCCAGCTCAGGAATAAACCATGCAATCCTGATTGCTGGGTGCAGGCATCCAGCCAATATATTTTTTATGTCCAACACTCTTGTTACCAACAGCTTCTTGCTTTATGTTGAACATTTGATAAGGGTCCCCCTAGTGAAGCATCCCTGCTTTTTTTCAGAGGAGGCTCACATCTAGTCTTTAACTAGAATATCATGCCACAAGCTGCACTCAAAAGGTAGGAAGGACCAAATGCACTAAATTTGATTTCAATGTTGGTACAATTCAAACTTAATATACCATATACGATTATTTCCCACGCGTTGTAGAATTTCTTCTTCTCTCACATTAAAAAGTGTAATTTGGCAGCTACTTTGAAGAAGCCCCGGAGCTGCTGTTGCTGGGGCTCTGAGGCTACATTTTTACCCTGGCTGGATTGGAGGATTGACTGTCTATTTACAGAATTTAATGTTAAATATAGTATTGAACTTTTTCTCCAAGAGGAAAGGCTGTTCAGATTCTTGGCGAAGATTAAGCGTTTTCACTCCAATCAATTCTGATGAACTGTTGACTCGGAGGCAGAGGGGATTATGTTTTGGTTTATTAAACTGGAAAGTCTTCAAAAGACTTAACAGTACATAGCACGCAGGCATTGCTAGGCTAGAAACATGTGTTAATAAAGTGTTAATAAAGTCCTCGTCATGCGTACCTCTCTCAGTTGTACTGCGCTCATCAGGACTTGTGCTTCAATGAATAAATATAGGATTACGATCTGAACAACTGCAATAATTCAAGCACTCCAAATAGCCATTCTAGATAACATCTCTATTTTTTTCTGTTGCATGTTTATGTTTTTGGAGGGAGTGGTTGCTTCTCTTTAATTATCCTTCTTGCTTTGCTTTAGTTAGCCAACCGCATATAAATAATTGTGAGTTGTTACTTGGACTCTAAACTTCACTGCACTCTTTCAACGGCAGCGATACTTTTCCTATCTAAACTTTTCCTACTTACCAGCCAACAATTTTAAAAGCACTTGCAAAATCATTGAAATTACATTCTTTACTTAAAATACTGAAAATACTTTTTTACACAGAAGTGCCAAAGGCTACTCTTTTTAATAACGGCTTCTCAGTAATTACACTAAAGAAACAAAAAGTGTAATAATAATAATAATATACATTGAGATTCTAACTTCTGTATGTATATCATCTGTGAAGCCTTTTGTAAAACAAATCTTTGTTTACATTCCACTGATACCTTAATTTCAAAACAAATCAAATTGACAGGTGGCATCTTCAAGTTTTTTTCTTACTTGCTGAAAGGGGCACCAATTTCTTTGTTAGGCTGTGCTTTACTAAGAAAAAAAAATTGGGTAAAATACAGAATATGTTTTTAAATGAGAATTCTATATAAAGTATTGTGTTCTAATAAAATGTTATGCACTGTTTTAAAAAACAAACAAAAAACAAACTTTGTAAATTGCTATAAATGTATTTTGTTAAATAAGTACAAAATTCAATGCTACTGTGTGAGTTTATTGTGCTAATATCATTAAAAATGAATATTAATTCCGCATTGAAGTAGAGAGGTCTTATTTGTGTGTCCCAGAAGTGTTTAGAGTTTGTTCCTTTCTTTCCCCATATAACTAAATATATATGGCCTTTTCTTACAAGAGGGGGTGGTATACATCTCCATTTCAAGGCCAATGAGTAACAACTAATAGAGTAAAATCTGTAGGGACTCCTCTCCCCTCCCTTCCCCTCCCGTCTCCTCTCTTTCCTTTCCTTTTTCCTTTTCTTCCTTTCCTTTCTTTCCTTCCCTTTCTTACAAGAGATAGAAAATCAAAGCTTTCCTTTTTTTAAAAAAAAAGGTACAAAATTTGTGCTGTTAATAGATCAAAATCAGTGTAATGTTACTGCTCCCAGCAACATAGCAATTAAAAAACAAGAGACAGGAAATTTCTGGAGTGGCCATTATGGCCAATGTACGTGTGTGTAGCAGGGAGAAATCAACATGGTGGCAACAACTGTTATTAAAACCCCACCATTTTTAACTGTGTGTCAAATGTAAAAGGAGGTGCAACTTCAATCATAGCTATCACGTTGACTTTTTTGACCCCTCACTTGGGACCAACCCTGGCCGTCCTAATCCAGCACCACAAATAAAGGCTTTAAATCTAGTCTTTTGAAAGCTAAATGCTCTGGTATTGTGTTCCCTTAACAGACAAATGGATGGATCTGCCCACTTATACAAAGAAGATACATTGTCATAAGAAACTATTTCAGACAGAAAACCAACTTGAGCTTTGTCTATAAATGCTCCTTCAAGCATTTACTTGGCTGTGAAAAAAGTTAGAAGTTCAGCTAAAATGCATGCTATGTCAAACCATGATTGTGTAGTTCTGGAGTGTCAAACTCGTGGCGTGTCACATTGTCGTTACGTGACGTATCATGACTTTTTCCCCTTTGCTAAATCAGAGGTGGGTGTGGCCAGCATGTGACGCATCTGGCCCATGGGCTACGAGTTTGACACCCTTGGTGTAGTTTATTTCCTTAATTAGGATTCCAATGTATGTTGCAAACTCATTCCATATGAAGAGGAAGGAATATATATATGTTCATTGCATTGAGTCACTTATAAAGCAATAAAGATGGGGGAAATTATAAATAAACTTCAAGTAAACTCCCAGGAGAGAGAAGCCTAACTACATTATCATTGTTAAATCAGGTAATCTCTATAGAACTTTCTATGCACAATTTGTAAGATGAGTATGCACAATTTATAAGCTGAATTAAGACTCACAATCAGGGCCAGGAAAATCTAGCCCAGTATGAGTGCAAAAGAGAGAGAAAGCACCCAATATGTTCAAAATAAGTCAGAGAAACAAAACCAGAAGAAGGGAAGTGGTTTATTAAATGGTCATCTATTTTAGAAGTGAACAGGAAAAT
This sequence comes from Pseudoxyrhopus heterurus, assembly GCA_032468235.1. NCBI lineage: Eukaryota > Metazoa > Chordata > Lepidosauria > Squamata > Pseudoxyrhopus > Pseudoxyrhopus heterurus. The sequence continues at coordinate 242,442 of JANHJO010001873.1, read as the reverse complement.
CCATTTGCAATTTAATCTCCTTAAAATCTATCCCCCATAATGCTATTATCTTACTGCAGTATTGAAATACTGACCTAAATTCAAATCACCATATGCCGAAACACACCACTTTGTAATACTGTTGAAAAACAAAGCCTATACAACATTGAAGTAGAATCCAAAAGATACAGAAAGGATAAAATAGACCAGGTTTAGCCTGGAGGGACAGCTTTATGTAATCAACTGTAAAGATGCCCAAATTTACTTCCAAGGTGATCAGAACTCTGTTGCTAGAGTGACAGAGGCAGAAGATCTGTTGCCATGGAAACCAATCATCCTATCAGCTGATTTTTGATAGCTTTATTGACTGCGAGCCCAGGTTCGGTATCTCAGAGAATGGCTTCAAACTCTTATCATTCATTGCTCCAATTTTATTTCTCGGTCTAGAAAGATGACCACAACATTGCAAATTTGTGATTTTCAGTCTAGTTCCACAGTACAGGAGGGGAGGGGGCAGTTAGGTTTGCTTTATCTGCTTTTGAGTTTTCTAAATATGAATGAAAACTGAAGAAAGACTGGAAGGTAGGCAATAAAAAAATAGCTAATGAAGAAGAAACCTGTACTTTGACAGGAAGGGGCTCATTTCTAGACGATCAAAGATTTCATTCAATTTCATTCTGACATCGTATTTTCTGTTCCCATGGCAACTAATCTAGCTATCTGCTTATTGATAGCTGTTTATATTGCGGCTTTATGGAAATGTAGTTTTTAATCATCCCTTAGCATTAACAGGGAAAAGGAATGCTGAAGTCAAGAGAAATATTCTCTATGGACATCTAGCAGTTGGATTGCTGATGTGCAGAAGACCTTGCTGAACACAAGAGTAAAAAGGAGTTACACATCAAAAGTATGTGATACCCAAGTGAACACTTAGGGGGGTTGATCACTACTAAAATATGCATGGTTCTGCTATCAATAATTTATCAACCCTACATTTTCTGCCTTCTGAATTAATAAAACCTTGTTGGACCTTCTCACTCAAGCCCTTTCTCACAGCATACAAAATCAACCCAAAATGTCTTCTTCATATGGCAGCTATCAGACAAGTTTTTTCACGTGCAACTAGTTCAATGCACAGCAAGTTCAACTATATGATCCATTTATGTACTACAACAAAACTATATCATTCCATAGGGTGGGTTTCTGGGTAGAGTGGCCATAAGGGATGATGATGAGCATTGCAGTTCAGCAACTTTTGGAAGAGAATCAAGTAGGCGGAAACTGATTTATTCTAACCAGCATCAGATTTCCAGTAAAAGGCAGTAGTGTATCCACTTCTCAGAAAGTCTTTTATTTATAAATATAAACGATAAAGTGGATTATTAAGAGATTTTGTACAATAATAAAAGCAAACATGCAATATAAATTTAAAGAGAAGAAAAATGGAAATGGAAGAGAAGGAAGATAAGGAAGGCACTATAATTAGACTTCTATTTAAATAGCAATATATTTTTCTAAATATAGAGCTTTTGAATCTCATATTTACACTGCATATAGATACTGATTCATTTTTTCTGTTTATTTAGCAAAGGCAACATATAAGGCGTTATTTTTTACATGTAATTTTGCTGTGGTTTCCATTTATTTCCTCTAGAATCTCATATTTACATCTACATTGCATATAGATACCAATTCATATTTTTCTGACTGTGATTTAATGATATTATTCACAGGCACTCTCTAAATTAGGACCCGAATAATTTTGAGGAGAAACTCAGTTTGGTGTAGTGATTAAGGCATCGGCTCTGTATCTAATTTTCTGTACACAAACTGATTGAGAATGTAGTTAACACAAATCTTAGTTTCTCCCACATGTAGATCCACTAACATAAATCGGCAGTGATTATTGTGTAACTCAATCTTTCTATTTAAAAAGTAAACAGATAAATTCCCGGTGACTACAAGGACAGACCTGTGTTGTTTTCTTAGCAATAATATGAACACCATCATTTTTTCCAGGTTATTTTTTCAACTATTAAATCTAGGCCTTGACTGGTATTTCCTCCCATCATGCAGTAAGCAGTTTTCTTGGCAAGGTTTTTCAGAAGTGGTTTGCCATTGCCTCCTTCCTGGGCTGAAGAGAAAGTGACTGGCCCAAGGTAACACTAAGGCTGTTTCATATCCAAGGTAACACTAAGGCTCACAAGTCTTCCAATTTCTAGCCAATGCCTTAATCACTACACCAAACTGACTCTCTTCTCAAAATTATTCCACTTCTAATTTAGAGAGTGTCTGGGCGTGATGTCATTAAATCACAGTCAGAAAAAAAATGAATTGGTAACTATATGCAATGTAAATTCAAGGGGACGGGGTGGCTCAGTGGTTAAGACGCTGAGCTTGTCAATCAGAAAGGTCAGCAGTTCTGCGGTTTGAATCCCTGGCGCCGCGTAAGGGAGTGAGCTCCCATTACTTGTCCCAGCTTCTGCCAACCTAGCAGTTCGAAAGCATTGTAAATATGTAAATGTAATGTAATGCAATGTAAATATGTAAATATGATATTCTAGAGGAAATAAATGGAAACCACAGCAAAATTACATGTAAAAAAATAACTCCTTTTGTGTTGCCTTTGCTAAATATGTATGAACTTTTAGACAGCTGCCCATCTCACTAAATGTGATTCTGGACGATGTACAAACAAACAAAACAGCCATTAAAAACAAACACAATTATCAATTTGATGGTGTTTTTGACACAACAAAGACTTCAGTCATCCTATCATATACCCAGAAAAGGTCTTAATTAAGCTGATATCAAATCAATTTAAGTTTGCTTTTAAATCATTCAAAAATCACCCACAAAAGTCTTTATTTAACCTGTGTTAAACATTTCATTGATTTTGCAGAAAGGGTGTGCTGTATTGCCCGTATGCTGGGAGATTTTGTATTATAGGAGACCTAAATGAGTAAACATCAAAAGCTTCTGGGGAAAATAATAAAGCAATCCTAAGTATTATGGGTTAATTCACACATAAATCTGTGCAGCTTTTTGGCAATCACAGCATAATGTTAGTTGGAATCTCAGGGTATTAGCAGTTTGGATAGAAAGTTATGAAGGTAGTCCTACATAGTAATCAGTAAGATCAATAGGAGCCCAGGTTAATAAACGAAGATAGTAAATGAGATCAGCAGGGACTTTAGTTTAATAAGTCAAGGCATCAGGTGGCTATAAATTACAAAGGAAGAATTTGGCTTAGCATTGAAGAGAGAAAAGATTACACAACAGCCAACAGAACTGTGAAGTGGTCAAATCCAGGGGTGCTTCAGGTCATTTGCCACCTGAATGGAAGAGATCATTTGCTACCTGAATGGAAGAGCCTTCATTCTCCCATATTTGAGCCAGAGATGGGCTGCTGCCAGTTCGCATCGGTTCAGGCGAACCGGTAATTAAGATTCTGCGCAGTTTGGCAAACCGGCAAATCCCACCACTGGCTGGCCCCACCCCCGCTTGTTTTTTGGCCTGTTTTCCAGGCTGTTTTTTGGCTGTATTTTGGGCCATTTTCAGCCATTTTTCAGGCCATTTTGGGCCAAAAATATGACCTGAAAACAGACCAAAAAATGGCTGAAAAACGGGCAGGGGCAGGCCAGCCAGTGGTGGGATTAGCCCCAACCAGCTGAATCCTACCTCTGCCTTTGAGGTGAGTGGCCAGGAGGCGGGGCTGAGGGGGATGAGTGACGTCACCCACCCAGTCATATGACCAACTGGTCACACCTACCCAGCCAGAGAACCGGTTGTTAAATTATTCAAATCCCACCACTGATTTGAGCTACGCAGATCCAAGTAAATACCAGGCGGCAGCAGATTGTAATGGTATGTGGGAGTGACCTTGGATAAGACAAGAGGCAGCTAAGCCCACAGAAGGAATGTGGGCATGGCAAACATCTCAGAAGGGATCTTCCTAGTGTCTTGGACTATGAAGTCCGAAAGGTGCTTTTTCAAGAGGCAACTGGACTTTTTTTATTTTTCTTCGAAGACGTTTTGCTTCTCATCCAAGAAGTTTCTTCACCTCTCTCTGAAGAAGCTTCCTGGATGAGAAGTGAAATGTCTTCAAAGGAAAAACAGAAAGTCCAGTTGCTTCTTGAAAAAACACTTTTAGGATAACTATGACCTGGATGACTGAGAATCTCCATAGACATCAAAGAACAAATTAATATCAGAAATGAGTCTTGTGAAGGTGAGGGGGGAGAGATGTACTTTCAGACTTGTAAGTTTCTGTTAATATAGCCTTACAATAAAGTCAGAACTAGTACTTCTGGGTGTGTTTCTTGTCTGTATTACCTCACAAAGCTGACACAGAGTTTTCTGTATCTCTCTGCTGGCTTTCAATGGTCATCTAAAAGATTTTTGCAATACAGATATAGCAGCCGTACCTGCCACTCCCTCCTGCACATGCTTTGCTCAACAGCAGCCGCAGAAGTGGCACCATTTACTCTCCAAACAATCAAGTGATGTTTGGCCTTCTAAATAGCATCTGAGGTAACCTGGCAGCCAGCATGGCAATCTATTCCAGACAGCAAGATGTCTTTGGTGCACTCATGTAACTCTTCATACGGTGGCCTAGAAAAGAAATGAGTGTAATTTAAGCCCAATTTTCCATTCATCTGGGCTCCCCTTAAAACAGCTGCTTCATTTCACTTAACAATTGAGCTAGATCTTCTTTTAAAACACACACACACATACCAAGCATTTAGCATTCCCATAAGGGCAATGTGTTAATCTGTGTCTGATTAGGAACATTTCTATAAACTTTCCACATAATAGAATGCGAGTTGAACATGCAAGTGGGCATTTAAAATACAAGCTAGAGATCTCTCCTGAAGTTAGTAGCATCAGATAGAAAGCACTCGCCTGCTAACTAGCCATGAACCTCAGCAACCACCACAATTGCCCTGCAATGCCCTGTAGGAAATCTGAAAAGTGGAGAGAAGTATATACACACCCATTCCTTACACTGTCAAGAGGGTTGAGGAACCTCAGCCCGTAGGACAAATTGGAATTGAATTGGAATTGGAATTCTTTTTATTGGCCAAGTGTGACTGGACACACAAGGAATTTGTCTTTGGTGCGTATGCTCTCAGTGTACATAAGAAGAAAAAAACAACATAAAATACATTCACCAAGAGTCATCAAGAATCATAAGAATTATAAGATACAACTAAAACAACATAAAATACATTCAGAGTCATAAGAAACATAAGATACAACATGTAGTGATAGTTATAGGAGACAAATGGAGACATGTAAGCCACCCAGCCTAAATCTCTTGAATCTCCACACCCTTCCACAACACAGCTGTAGACATTTATTATTTGCCACTCTGTTGCCCAGTTGCAAAACTGATTTAACTTTGCATAAACTGGGAAGGTGTAATGTTTGGATAACAAGGTTTTCCTGTTGTTCAACCCAAGAAAAGTTAGAGTTCCAGTCCTATTTGTATCTCTTTTCCCTGTCTCTAGCTTTATCTGATGCTAGAGTGCAGGCTCCCAGATAAATACACTTCCATCCCATTTTTTTTAATACAATATACAATAATAGGTGGTGGGATAAATGATCTCACATTAAAATCCGCTTCTACCTAACATTCCAGAAACCTAAAAAACTGAAAGCCATTTCAGCTATCTCTGAGCTGCTAAAATCTGCATGCCATTAAATGGCCAGGATGATGACCAGGAGAATCCAACTCTGATGACATTTCGTGGCAACCCACATTTTTGAAGCCCAGATATGGTAGCTCTAATTTAAATCGTAAGAGCATTAGGTAGGTAATTAATCCTAATAACTTTTAGCTCCAAAGATGTTGACATTCATTCATTCATTCATTCATTCATTCATTCATTCATTCATAGAATTATCTCACCTATCTCATACAGTGGTCCTAGGCAGCTCACAACAACCAATAAAAACTACACCATGAAAACAGATCATACTCTTCCCTCCACCCATAGTCTTGATCCCTGATTTAATCTCATACTAGTCCAATACTTAGGGGAAGAGTGAGGTCTTCATGGCCTTCCAGAAGGCTAAAAGGTGTGACAGGCTACTCCAAAGGGCACAAGCAAAGGGCACATTTTTGAGGTTCCTTTGAGAAGATGCACCTCTGATGTCCAACCAGATAACATTTGAGGGAAGGGACCTGAAGCCTATCCACATCTAGTGGCAGCTTCCAGTGTCCGTATTCCAACTAACAAACTCCAAACTGATAAACTCCGAGGCAAGCATTTCCTCAAAGTTCCATTTTATTAGAGTTGTCATATTGGCACATCTGGGAAAACCCAAATCTGAGAGTTCCGGGTTTTCCCTCCCCAAAAGAAATTCAAAGATCCATCCCCTGCACCCACCAGTCCATCACATGGCCCAATCAAACTGCCGTCCCAACTGGAGACAGTCCTTCAGACATCCCTCTCCAGGTGCAGGGTAACATGTCCTTGACTTTCCAAGAAAGAATGTTGTTGAGTCTAATCCTCCACCTCTCTATGAAATCCCCCCTCCCAAATCCCAGGCAATAAATGTGGCAGCCTCGAAGCTTCCAAGTAAAATATGGCTTCCAAGGCTGACATCCAGATGATCTTCAAGGAGAGCCTCAAGTCTAGTTCTTTGCAGAAGACAACAGGAGTGACTAAGGCATGAGTGAGTAAGGCATCTTAGGTCAGGGAAGAGGAGAAGAGAACGATGGCTTCAACAAGCAACATCTACATATTTCAGTGCCTTTAATTTGCAGAGGACATCTGCTTAACTTTTTCTGAAGTCAGTGCTGGTATAGGAGACTTCCCAGAAACCTTAGGGCTGCAGGCCACACTGGGAAATTAAAATTCTGAAAGAGGCGAGACCTTTGTATTTTTGTTGCCAAGGAAACCACACTGATATATCCACAAAATTATCAAGAGTTAAGCTCAACTTGAAGGAAATTGCCTCCGTTGTAAGATCTGCTTAGCTCCCCTATTGATGGGACCAGGTTTGTCATTATAGTCATTAGATTTTGTACATTGCAAGTATTTAAGTCAGGTTTGGATAGCCATCTGAAAGCAAGTCCACATCAAGCAGGATATTAGATACCATTCTTCCAAATCTAATAGTTCAGTATTCTCGTAATAATAATGATATATTTACTCATTTGGAATTCAATGTTCTATCAGCCTTACTTAAAATCCTGCTCGGATGCAATTGCTACTTTCTCCCCAGACAGCTTTCCTGAATACTCAAGCAGGTTTCCCTCAAAACAGAAGGTAGCTTGTGTGTTTTCCTAAAGCACAGCTAGTTTATGGGAAATGTAAGAGGCTGCTTTGTGTAGCTATTACCGGAGGATGTTTTAATGGCTTGGGTCAAGCAGATAACACAGAGACTTCCTCTCATTTCACAGCTCGGGCTGACCTTATCACACTCTCACAAACTGCAGCTTGTCTCCCCTGCATAAATGAAAAGGCTTTCTGTCTCTCCAGAATATGAGGATTCAATTACATTAAGAAGCGATTAATTCAGAAGTTCAGCTATTCACTGGGCTTGCAAAGTCTGCTGCCAAGAGTACAACAGTATTTCGGCAAACCGAATCGCCAGTCAATCATGCTCCAAACCAAATGAGGATTTCAGTAAATTGCTTCACTTGATTTTATCATATAAGAAAATAATATCAGGAATACAGTCCTTCATTCTCTAGTCTAGAGCAGTGCTGTTCAAACTTGGCCGCTTTAAGATGTTGGATTTCCATTCCCAATATTCCCAAGCAGCATGCAGGCTGGAGAATTCTGGGAGCTGAAGTCCACACATCTTAAAGTGGTCAAGTTTGAACAACACTGGTTTAGATGCACTGAAGAGTACTGTGGAATATCAGGTGACTCTCTGCATCTTTTTTTAATTATGTATCTAAGCGGCAGTGTTGATGTTTTCATTTTAACAGTTGGTTTCCAATATTATTTATTAAACGCCTCCATAACCGCATATTCTTAAGAATTGAAACTAAAGTCATGCAGATAGTTTGCAAGCTATTTTTTCTTAGCAAGTTTTTCAGCATAAATGTATCAAGGAAGTCATTAATTTCTCCAGAAACCTAAATGAGTTCCAGAATTTTGAAACTGGAGTTTTAATGGTTACCATAATCTTCCAAGGCTTCACAGATACACAATAATACATAAATACATGTGCATATGTATAAGGTACATTCAAGAATCAATTCAGGACAATCATTTCCTGTTTCCTCATTTGTTCAGTAAGTGGGTTTCAAAGAAAAGTGTTGTGCAGAATGCCTGTATATTAGGATTCAGACTCCTGAATTTGCTAAATATCTTAAATGCAGATATCTTATTTGAAACTACAAAGATATGTGTATACATGAGAACAAAAAACACCAACAAGCAGATAGATGTACATGTAGATGTAGATATACTGTAGATATAGATGTAGATGATATAGATGTAGATGTAGACATAGATGTAGACATAGACATAGAGATAGAGATAGAGATAGACAAAGACATAGATGTAGATATAGACGTAGATGTAGACATAGGCGTAGATGTAGACGTAGAGGTTGATGTAGACATAGACATAGGCATAGATGTAGACGTAGATGTAGACATAGGCATAGATGTAGATGTAGAGACAGGCATAGATATAGATGGAAACATAGAGGTAGAAGTAGATGATGTAGATGTAGACATAGATGTAGACATAGACATAGACATAGATATAGAAATAGAGAAAGACAAAGACAAAGACAAAGACAAAGACAAAGACATAGATGTAGATGTAGACATAGATGTAGATGTAGTTAGACACGGACAGGGAGAGAGAAACAAAGACAGAGATACTCTTCTCACCTCTATGTGTTGTATGTGTCTTCTACCAGAGACTGGGAAGTTTGAGGATTCTGAACAGGATCTTACCTGTGCCTAGCATTGCACTCTTCTGGCAGAGAGCTCTGTGTTGAAGCCACTCTCCCAGTTTAGGAGTCACAGCCCAAGAGCTCCTTCCACTATTATATAACAATAATGAGCACCCATAAATTGTATCTCTAGATCTATATCTATGAGATTATTTGGGAACCATTTTGTAGGAGCAGCCATAGTGTGTTCCCAATTTTCAAATACACTCATTTCTACCAAACATTCCCAAATGTTTGATCAGTGGTTCTTTTCTGCCACTGGAAACAAGGAAGGTAGTCAATGCCAGAGGAAAATACTTTTTTTTCTGATAGGGCACCTCACTCTGTACTGTTCACATGCTAAAATCATTCATTAAATTCATTCTATATATTCAACACATTCAAAAAAATGGTGCTGTAACTAAACATTCGTGACCCAGGTAAATTCCTGCTTTGTTGGCTTGTGTTGATATTAATTCCACATGATATCCTAGCAGGAAATCAAATATGTTCTAGCAAAATCTTCTCTAACATGGTTTCATACTGATTTTTCAGCCAGCCTGGTCAAAATAATTTTGGGAGTTTTTCTCCCTTGTCTGCCTGGGAAGCAAATTCTAAAACCTGTACGCTATTTCTCCCGTTATTTATTAATTTTTTAAAAATAGCAATAGCAATAGCATTAGATTTATATACCGCTTATCAGTGCTTTACAGCTCTCTCTAAGCGGTTTACAGA
>JANHJO010001873.1:125488-135772 GCA_032468235.1 Pseudoxyrhopus heterurus | reverse complement strand
AAGGATGGAAGGCTGAGTCAACCTTGGAGTTGGTGGGATTCGATCAGCCAAACTGCTGATCTGCAGTACTCTGTTCTAATCACTTGAGCCACCAAAGCTCCTATTAATAACGAAGTTGTCTTAAAAAATATAATAGAGATTTCAGACCAGGCAACTAGATAAAATGTGAATCACGAAATGATTCATGGTAGTATTTTTCAAACTTGGCAACTTTAAACTGTGTGAACTTTTAACTCCCAGAATTCATTAGCCAACATACAGGTAGTTCTCAATTTACAACAGTTCATTTAGTGAAGTTACAATGGCATTGAAAAAAAAGTGACTTATGATCATTTTTCACCTTTAGACCATTGCAGCATCCCCACGGTCACATGATCAAAATTCAGGTGCTTGGTAATTGGCTTGGTTGCAGTGTTCCAAGGTCATGTGATCCCCTTTTGCAATTTTCTGACAAGCAAAGTCAATGGGGAAGCCAGATGCACTTATCGTCTGTGTTACTAACTTAACAACTGCAGTGATTTCACTTAACTGTGGCAAGGAAGGTCATAAAATGGAGCAACATTCACTTAACTATCTTGCTTAGGAATGGAAATTTGGGGTTCAGTTGTAGTTATAAGTTGAGGACTACCTGTATTTCTAAACTTACAGTGACTTGTAAGCCTTGAAAAGTGGACGGATGTTTTAGAAAGGTAAATAGCATAGGAAAACGTAATTCTATTTTAGATTAGTGCAAGTGAACAAACTAATCCTTACATTAGTATTTTATATTCATGAAAAGCCACATTATTTAGGCAAATAGTAGACTGGAATGCAGATTCAGTTGTCACTATAAGTTTGAAAATCATCCATTCTTTATTTCTCATATGGCTATGCTGTAACTTGATAATACATTTATTAATTCCTGGTCTTCTTTTGTACTAACTTAACAGTACTTTCTGGGACTAATCTTGTGAGGTACGTATGGTACTCTCTAACTAATTAATACTATAATTTTACAATATCATAACAATATATAATATTTTGCTTTTGCTTTTTTTTTTACAGCTCTGAGAATGAGAATGGCAAAACTGGGGAAAAAGGTGATTTAAACAGCTGCAGTGATATAATACTAAAAGTCTGGCAGTTTAACAAAAGCAAAAGAAGAATTTTCTATGTTTTGGACCTGGGTAGCTTTTACTTACTCAACTATACATCCATAAGAATAGCACTTTACAGGAAAATGAATGTTTGCCAGTCCTGATATATGGATACTGTGATCCATAAATGAATATTGTTAAAAGGAATTATTAGTGGCATTTGTTAGGAATTTATCAGCCTTGTTATATTTTATAAGAGTTGAAGGGTCAGTGTCATGAATACAAATACATCTAGTTTTGTTGAAGGAGTCTTCTCCATCATCATCATCTCTGACTATACCTAAACATGAATATTGGATATGAACTGACTTTCCAATTCCTAAACTCTATTACATTTCAGCAGTGTTTTTCAAACTTGGCAAAAGCATTCTCCATGTGTGTGTTTGATATTGGAAGCTGATGATCTTGAGCATAGCCAGCAGAATCTATGTCATTTACCAGCAATTCACTTGTAAAGAATAAGAGCTTTATTATGGCTGGTGCATAAAGCCATTAAAGTACCCCTAATATTATAGCAATGTATCCTGGAGAGGCAGCCATTTTCCTTTGAACATTGGAAAATGCCCCATTGTTTGGAAAATGGAGGCCACTCTATCCTTCGTGTCATTAGCTTTCTATATTCCTATCTGTGTTTATTGCTCATCTTTGGAATTTAGCCAGTAAGGCATCCTTGTCCAACAGTTCCGTTTCCTCTAGCCCTCCTGATAAAAAGTTTGCTTTTGAGCTGGAATGTACATACCTCTCCCAGTTTTGTTACCAAATCTTGAATTTATCATCAAAGTATCTCAATACTTAGATACTCGCCATTACTCAGAAACTGGGTTATAAAAAAAATCACTCTGGCCATTTAGTAGCTACTTGCTTCTGAATGCAGCTTGGCCCAGAAATCAAAACGTTCTATTATGGTATATGCAAGGCTTTCTTGTTTGGTTGAGTCTGTATGTTTGGAGGCAGTATTTCATATTTGTGTTCCGAAAAATATTCAGTGTAATTCAGATGTTTTGTTAATATGTATTTTTCAAACGTATTTCTCTTGGAAAGATTAGACTACTATGGACAGCTTCAACATGACTAGCTATGGCTATAAACCTAATCAATAGCACCACACAGTGTCTCAATTGTGGAAACGTTATTTCAGTGTATTTAAGAGTACAGTCTAAAAATACTTCAGAAGGCACTATGCATGTTCCCTAGGAATGAAAGAGGCCAGTAAAAAGGCCAAAATGGAATTAAAATGCACTTATCCTATGGGAAATATATGAACAATACATGAGACTACGAAGCTATCTTCTTCCCCAAAAGAAGACTTGGTCAAAGCCTATTTAAAATACACTGCTACAAATGATATTTTAAATATTTTCTATGTTGCTTATATATATCTGATAAAAATATGAGGAAGGGGAAAATAATTTTTCCAGAATCTACCTAATCTGACTGCTCAGTGGATTTTATTTCAGATTGATCCTGTTCAGTTTACAGCTAGATCCTGTTTAGTTTACAGCTAGATCTTTTTTTATCTTTTTGGATTCTGAAGAGGAAGACAGTTGCAGTTTTTAAAAACTGATCACAAATTCTCCACAAAAACTGATCACAAAACTGATCATAAAAAGAGCTCAGAAAGGCTAAAACAGAAAAGTAACAACATTACTGCCAAAAGTACTTGGAAATAACTCAGCCAGTGAGCTTCATTTTCTACTTTAAAAAAAAAACTTTCTGGGCAGCTTCTCAAAAATTCTAGTTGTGTATATTGCGAATCATTCACAAGACTTGTAATTTTCTAATGGAAGCTGTGATCACCTTAATAATTTCTGATCTAAAAGCAAGGTTGGAACCAGCAGTATTTCAAAATAACTACAAGGATCTTAGACGGGCCTTTGTGTCTTAAAAGAATTAGCAAGGTTTTCTTCCCATTTCTAGACATCACAATTCTCTCAGATTCAGTATTATTTTAATGTTATCTTTTTATTAAGTTTTCAGACACTGATTCATAGATGATGGATAAAAAATCTCTAGCAAAATTACATTACATAAATACTAAGTCATACAAATTTGAGAAGATATGACACTCTGTACTTAACATAACAGGTGAACAAACTCTTTAATGGCAAATATATTTGCAGCAAATTTATAAAGAAGTTATAAAGAAATTCCCTTCAAAAACTGGGACAAGAATTTCATAAAATTAAAAATATTAAATCTTTGGTGTGCAATATACATCTATAAAACTACAGTGTTGCTGGTCGTGGACATCGTTTTTATGGAGCATACTAAGTAATGGAAACAGTCTGACACCAAGGAGACCGAGCTGAAAGATTTTTACTGGAGCCTCTTTAGGTTTCAGGGTCAAGGAAATCTAGTGATTTGCATTGCTATTAAACAATATGGACTGGAATTTTACCCTAACATTTTAAGCCTATTTCCATATGCAGCTCCATCTAATTCCTGACTTTTCCAAACCGAGCAGCATTACTTACATACATTCAACAACTTCTCTAGAGGTTCTAACCCTGTAGAACACATACAAGGGTCTGTAATAAAAGGGTCACCAATGGATGAATACAATTAGACATCATCCTAACTTTAGCAACAATATATTAGCCATCATTCATTAAATACATGCTAAAGAGGACAATCTGTATAATATACCTAGTTACTTTCAAGAGAAAGAGGTAGTGTACAAACATATTCAAGTGTTTAGAAGTGACAAGAAACAACGTTCAAACAATTGTCATCACTCTTGGAATAATACGTGTCATTGCACATCTCAATAAATCTAAAAATCTGTAATAAATACTTCCAAAGAGTTTTCTCCTCATACAAATATCTTGAATTCAAAAAAATCCCAGGAAAAGGAGCTTCTTCTAAAAATGTCTGTACTTGGAGATGGGCTTCACAATACTGAAATAGTGTTTATTTGTGTGTGGGAGGGAAGACAAAATGTATGAAATATGAGGCACATGCAGCAGCATCTTTGGGGCAGGTGGGGATGATGAACTGTCTTTTGTATATATGCGCTCACATTCAAAAGAGGTGGATCTTCCATCATTATATGCTATCATCTTCCATTTGACATACTGTGGGCCACATGGTCACCGAAGACCACATTTTACCACAAGAAAAACAATACTGTGTGTGAAACATCAGCCACATCTGACAGGTATGTCCTGGAACTTGAGGAGCTATCTTCAGATGAGTAAATGAACTAACAATGATCCATTGGCTCAAAATAAGATCCTCCCCTAATTTTCAGGTAATAGATGAAGTTACAGAATTTAAATAACAACATATGAATCAAGTAGTTAACTCAGGAAGAAGCCCAAGACAGATTCTTATCAAGACCAACGAAGTATGCTCTTCAAGGGCTGTGTGGTGAAGAGTTGTTCTCACATCTTGTAGATAAGTTTTGTTGACAGTAATGTAATCCAGTAAGTAGTTGTTTTGAACTGTAATGACAAACTCTCTAGAATAGTCAAGGCGTTTTTGGAATCATACTTGCACAACTGCCGTTATGAAGGTGACAAGAAATGCTATGTTGCCACAAATGTAGATAAACAGCACTGCTTTTTTAAATGTATGGCCCTGGGGGAAGAAAAAGGGGAAAAGAAAAATTGTTTATTAATTTATGAAATGATTAAACCACATCAGAAAAAGGCATCTCTATAATTATTCTTGATGGTAGAGGTAGAAATGAAAGAGATAGTATTAAAAAGTTAATCTGTGGAAAAACAATACTAGCATTTCAAGGATGATAAAATTAAGAATCATCTGTTAATGAAAAATCATCTGAAAATGAAAAATACTAGCCTAGTCGTGACCCCCAGAGGCTTCCCTTTCCTAAGGAGAAAAAATATTCCTATGTTCTAACCTTATTGTCTTAAAATAGTATAGATCTTAGAAGGTGTTTCATGTTTAAAAAAAGTAGTTTGTCTTTCCATTCTCTCACCATCTGACAAAGGGCTACGCTTACCTGGGCTTCTACAGAAGATAGGGATTGCAAGATTTGTACCCTGTCATCTTCCAACACTTCAACTGTAAAAGAGAAATATAATTAAAGCTATTCTGCAGGAAAGCATTCTTCCTTTCACTCACATACATACTATCACCTTAAATCAGTGTTTCTCAACTTTGGCAACTTTAAGATGTATGGAGTTCAACTCTCGGAATTCCCCAGCCAAAATAAAATACTTTATCCAAAAAGATAATACTGTACATACAAACCATACAACATACTATGTTCACTATAATACAACCACTCACCCATTCACAGTACAATAAAGATTTAATAGGATATGTTTGAAATTCATTATGTTTTTATAGAGAAGGGGAGATTGGTTTTTTCCCCCTTGTGCTGCATTTTAAGTTTCACATTGGATGGCCCCCTGGAGGTCAGACATAGGCCTTTAGAGACAAATATAATTACAATTCTGCCTTTTTTCCTATATAGCCCTTTTTCTTTGTTCCAATTTGCAATAACTGCCCCTTCAAAATACACATAAAACATTTGGAGGAAAAAAATCCTTCCTGCCATTTGTTGCATTACAAAAATAAAATACTGGCCATAATAGCTGTGGATGCCTTCATCTGAAAAATGGCATGGTGCCTCATGTATAAGTCTCTAAATGTACATGTATACACACAGAGATATAATTATTAAGTGTGGCTATAGGAGAAAGAGTACTCGTGCACTTAACTGCAACTTAAAACTTGTCCTTTCTTAGCAAGTCAATGAAAGGCATTTTTATTGGCATTCTCTGAGTGTCAGCACACTGCTATTTGCTGTACAATAACTAGCTGTCCAAATGACAAGCATTATAGTTTTCTAGCAGGAGGGGTGAATTGGGATTTCTCTTTCACTTCCTCACCTGAAAATACTATTTGGATTCCAAAATGCTATTTTTCTCTGTTAACAGAAGCCAAACAATGAAATTCTCTTGGTCTATCTGAACAGGAGCAAGACAAAGTGGTGGAATTCCCTCCCTTAAGTTTTATACCCTGATTATTATATTTTGAGGCATCGCAGGTTCCTTATTAAGAACAGAGTTTTGTTCATATGCACAGAGTTTTGCACAGCAAAACCTCACCTCACTAAAATTAACAATTCAGTACTTTAAGAAGCAGTAAACATAAGTCTTTGTGTTACAAGGCAACCAATCTCATGATTAAAATATTGAGCTGCCTACTGTTTCTATGACTTGTATAGGAATGTGTCACAGGGAAAAGTGTACAAAGTAATCACGAATAGCAAAAGCCAAGATCTTCCAGAAAGCCCTGCCAAATCAAAAAAAAAAAAACCCACAAAAATTGTTCTTTTGCAACTTGATTATTCTCCATGCAAACCTTTGCGGATGAGGCAGTAGCCATGGAACTCCAGAAGCAGGTCAACCCCAACATGCCAAGCTATAAATCCAATCATTACATAAGCATCCCATGGAGGAAGGTTGAGGGCTGGCAAGTCCATTCCCAGGAACATTGTTACCACTAGTTAAGAACAAGGCCAAATTTAGATTCCTTTCTGAGGCATTCGAAAAATACTGTGCACCAAAACATTCATTCAAATCTTTTGTAGAGATGGAATTAGGGAGCATTGGGGGCATGCTTGTTTCCCTGGGGGAACTTTACATCCTCTCCACTTCAATAGACTGCTGCAGAGCCGTTTGAAATCAGAGAAGCCCAACATTTTTTTACCATCTACCTCACATAAAATCTCGGGAGATTTTGTGGGCATTCTCACAAACTGGCTCCCACCATCCCATTTACCAGGATGCTCTGCTTCTTTGGCTTCTCTCTTTGAGGCACTTGGGCAGATGTATCTATTTGAGCTGAACCCTAATTTCTGCTCAGACACCGAGTTCCAGTCCTCTGCTGTTTTTATTTTCTAAGAATATCTTTAAAGTATATGTGAGGCCCAGAAGCATTGCAGCAAATAAAGATCATGCCTGGCAGCTTTATTTTGCAGGCTGCTAGCTTCCCATTCTTTAAATAATCTAAATGCATTACTGTACTATACAGTACTTTTATAGATGTAGTTGGCTTACAACCAGATGAGCGAAATCCCATATATCCGTTTCATGCCACAGTAGCATTTTGCAAACCGATGCCTACTCGATATGTTGGATGCAACTCCCTGAATTCTGAGATTATGCTGAATGGAGAGTAGTTAGAGAGTGGTCCAACACATCTGGAAAGCAACTCTCAATTTTTTTTTACTACCGGTTCTGTGGGCGTGGCTTGGTGGGCATGGCAATGCGATCGGCCAATCAGAGGTGGTATTTGGTGGTTCTCCGATCCGATCAAAATTATCGCGACCGGTTCTCCCAAACCTGTCAGAACTGGCTGAATACCACCTCTGAACAGACTGCATTAGAGGAATTTCAAGCAGATAGCAGAGAGCAGAAAAGTGGCTTTTTCCTCTTTAAGTGACATGCAGCTGTACACTGAAGATTTAAAATAGGAAACTCACCGGCTAATATTCTAGCAGTTGTGCCAGCGCTCCAATGTAACCAGCTGAAAGTCTGCCTTCTGTCCCCAGAAAGGAAAGAAGAAGTCATTTCTCATTTCAAGGAAATGAGAAAGGAAGGGAAGGAGAAAGGAAAGGAGAGCACAAATGTATTATGCAGTTTCATTTAAACATTTATACAATCTGGAAAAATTAGAGTCTGCAGAAGATCTTTGGAGGTTTGCAGGGGCTAATTTCCTAAGATAAAAGACACAGAATAAGGTACTTCCACATGTGTTAAATGAAGTCCCTATAATTCCCAACCTGCAGGTCCAAACTGGCCAACAGCCTTGGTGGTGCAGCAGTTAAGAGCATTACTTAGCAGTACTTGGAAATTAGTATGTAGCTGACAGCTGCCTGCAATTTAGCAGTTCGAATCTCACTAGGCTCAAGGTCGACTCAGCCTTCCATCCTTCCAAGGTAGGTAAAATGAGGACCCAGATTGTTGGGGGCAATATGCAATATATGCTTACTTCTGTAAACCACTTAGGGAAGGCTGTAAAGCCCTGTTAAGCGGTATATAAATATAAATAAACAAACAAACAAACATACATCAATACTTGGCTGATAATTCTAGAAGGTACAGTTTGGCATCTAAAGGATACTAAGCTGAATGATCATTTAAATCTTCCAATAACCTACTAACCATTTTGTTAAAAAAAACATTTGAGCAATTAAGAGTACAGTACAAAATCAGAATACCTTGGTGCTTGTGCAGGGGGTCTGAACGCTGCCATAAGAGGCTGAAAAAGTGCCAGAGCCATCACAGTGCTGCCGAAGTAGGGGTGAAAACCTGCTTGCTATATTAAAAAAAAATGAATGTTATAATTAGGCTTTTATTTCACGACACTAATTCTACTTGGGTTATACATAACTGCTTCCCTATACAACACACAATTGTAAAAGATATTTTTGTTTTGCCAGAACATGAGCTATAAAATTCAGGTATTTTTCTGTTTCATTCTCTAACCTTAACTACATTAGTACTATTCTGAGCTAATTCTCAAAGTACTATCATAACTGCATTCTAGTCATATATTTTTCTTGCTTTTGTAAAGGTTGATTGACCTCTGAAACAAGTTGCAAGTGAATATTAAAGTCTACAAAGTACTTATATAGCCATATACCTTCATGTAGCCAAATCCTTTGGCACATTATTTAATTTTGCTCACTCACATATTGTATACACCCAAAGAGAAAAAGACGATGGCATTATAGAATACTGTCTTGTATTTAAACAGGGGATAAGGACAGAATACCAAGCCCTTGAAATAAGAGTTAAATGATTGTTAGATTTTAAGCAGTTAAATCCATATTAATCTCATCACTTACATTATTCCAGCCTCCTCGATATATAAAAGGAAGAATAAAAGATATGCTTGTGAGCAATACTGTTATCATCATCAAGGAACGATGGATCTAGAAAAGTTATATTTACAAAAATAACATTAAGAGATGCTAAAGAGTAGCCTATTACACATATTCTATTACTAAGAACGTTTGGTAGGAAATTCATCAGTTAAGAATAGAACGAACAAGTAAACTCCTGTATAAGGCCTTTGTAAGGCTTTAAAATCTTGGCTATGTATCTAGGCCTGGGCCTTGGAATATGTTAAGGGCCCCATTTCCTAGATTTACTGTTAGTTGGTTAAGTATCTCAGCAGCTGAATGCATTTATTTTTGGATGTTTTTATTGTTTTTAGTTGTTTTCACTGTTTTATAGTTTTAGAACTGTAAGTCACTGGCGTCATTTGGCTGAGACAGGCAGCTAGTAGAAATTGAATAAATAAATGAATAAAAATAAATAATAGTAAAACATTGCCAGACATATTTTGTATGCATCAATACAGAATAAAGACTCTCCACAATTCATTTTCCCCACCTGAAACCAAATCGGTTCTTCAAACAGCAGAGTATGAGGCCAGACAGACTTGAAAAATCGGGCAACGATCACCCCTATGCTAACTGTAGTTATCCATCCAATAAACATTAGTGCACCTGAAAGAAAAAAAATATAAGACACTTGCTAATGACTTGAGTTGAAATGCGAAGAAGCCCTCGCTCTTAAAAATAAGTTTCCATTTTATTTCAGAGTCAGAGAAGAGAAGAGCAAAAGACTGTATTCAAGTCATTTTAGCTGCCTTCTTCCCTTATTTATTCTATTGCAAGCTAATCTTTGCACTGTATTTTGTTGGCAGAGTTTGAATACCCACAAGATGTCCAAATGGCCAAAAAGATATTTCCATAGTATTTTCCCAAGCTTCTATGCAATGTTTTCTGGAGCAAAACACCTTTCTTTGGAACTGAAGACAAAATAAAATCATCAAATCCTGGGAGCTATCCGACCTGTTAGGCAATAACAATTGGACCTCTTCATACAACCCCACCCCAAGCCATCACACACAACAAGAGCCGCATTTTGTACATATGCATTTTATAGTGTTTTACAAAAATTGTAAAAATTAAACTTGCCATGCATTTTGATCAGGAATGGAGAGCGGGATCCTCCAATGTCTTTTAATGGACCTAGAATGTTGTATTTTCCATTTGTAATCAGGGGCTGTTGTTGGTGTTTGTAGATTGCACCTCCTGTACCGGGGGGGGGGGGGAGAGACACCGGACAATAATATATTATGCACTCACAGCAAAGGA